>JAZEWU010000032.1:2320304-2334275 GCA_036362915.1 Geotria australis | reverse complement strand
TTGCTGTGAGGCGGAAGCGCTACCCACTACGCCACCGTCTTTAGATGTTTATTATTACGGGAGAAAAATACGCAGTGAGCTTGCAAGCTCTTTACAGGATTCCTGTGACACAACACGCGAATTGACAAATTGACAATTTAACTTTCTAAATGCATTCTGCGTAGATTAATTGCTCTTACTAAATTGCACCCGGTACCCTGTGATAGAGTGGGGTCCCATCATGGGCATAGCCCTGCCTTGCACCCTGTGTCTGCCGGGATGAGCTCCAACCCCCCTCGAACCTATACAGGATTAAGCGGTTACTGATAATGACTAGTGCGCTTGCAAGCTTACTGGATACTTTATTCTGTAATAAACATCTGTCGATCCCCATGATACGTGCCGGCTTTTTGCGCCACGGATGCGGCAACCCTAGTCACCGAACCCCGCAGGGAATCCAGGAAACACCGTAGGCTGCTGACCGCTAGTAGGCCTCATCGCGAATACATTTCAACATTAAACAGACTAAACGGGATCCGCAAAATCTAGCATCTAGAACGTATTGGTGTCAGTTCGAGGTTATGGGGTAGCAAGGCGGCTGTCGTTGTTTGTGGAGTCCGTGAGAGATGACGATGAAGGGGACATGCGCAGAGCGACACTCACCATTGCACAACTCGGTCACCGGTTCCAGTGGAAGAAAGCCTGGTTAGATGCACACAAGACGCTTCACTCCCGACTAAACATCCCCCGTATAGCCCTTGACAGACTGCAGGGTCAAAATGCTGTTAGCGAGTCGTACCACACAGACAGAGATCTCCCGTATAGCCTTAACAGACTGTAGGGTCAAGTGCCGTTAGCGAGTAGCACCTATGAAGGCCGACGCGGCACCCCAAGGGGGTGGGTTGCCAGAACCACGCCCGGCCGCCTTTGGTCTCCCTCGTGGCAATGTTTACACACCGCACTAGGTACTCATTTGATTCTGAGTCGACCTAGGGGTGGCCGGTTCAGAAAATCTTCACTGGTGTTGGCCGTGAGCGTGATTCGAACTCGGGTCGCCAGGCTTGTAGCCCAGCGCCGCTAACCACTGGGCCACCGCTCTCCACTCGATAAAGTGCACGTTGTCCCCACATCCACTCGTCGTGGGCACCCCCTCCTCGTCGCCCCGGTGACGGTAAACACACGCTTACCCAGACTACAACCCAGGGCAGGGAACTCGGCCACAAACACGCGAGTCGATGTGTTTAATTTAATCGTATGAGTTCGTCGCTAATTGTCGGTGCCGATTGATCTAATTAATCCGTCCTGCCGTTGGTGCTGCTCGCCTTCACGGAGTTGCTTTCCACTAGCTGGTGCTGAAAGCTGTTTATGGTTAAGTGCCTGGGTTGAACTCGGAGATAGGGGTCACAATTTAGGGTTAGGAATAGACTCATAGTTTTACTTCGAAGTTAGACTCCACATCGCTTACAGACTTTAAATTAGTGCCAACCCCATGGTTTTGAGGCTTCTAGATTCACAGCCGTCGACCCAACACCGTATACGTGAGTAACTGCACAGTGGTAGGCAGCCTCGATTTGAGTATTTGTAACCCGGCCTGAGTTTGTAATCAGTGACTCGGACCCCAGCACTGGTTAACATAGGGTCATCGTTAAAGGCCAGGGCTTTAGCGTGTGGGCTGAAGACTCCTCCGCGTGTGTGCAGCATGCGGCCCAAGTTCCTGACCCCCACCGAGGTGTCCCTTCACAACGTCCCCGAGGATGCGTGGGTCTCATTCCTGGGCGCCGTGTACGACCTCACTCCGCTGTGCGACCAGCACAAAGGTCAGGTACGACCGCGATACGCTGCTAAAAAAAAACAAAGACAAAGATCCCCCCGTATAGCCTTAACAGACTGTTGGGGCAAGTGCCGTTAGCGAGCACCTATGAAGGTCGACACGGCACACGAGGGGGTGGGTGACCAGCACGACGCCCGGCCGCCTTTGTCTCCCTAGTGGCAATGTTTACACACCCCCACTAGGACTCAGTCGACCTCGGGGAGGCCCAGGACCGGTTCAGAAAACCGTCACTGGTGTTGGCCGTGAGCGGGATTCGAACTCGGGTGGCTAGATTCGTAACCCAGTGCGCGAACCACTGGGCTACCGCTCACTCACTCACCTGCACCCACCTCGGAGCTCGACGCAAATCTATATGTCCATCCATCCGTTGTCTAGAAACCGCTTAATCCTGTACAGGGTCGCAGTGAGCCGGAGCCTATCCCGGAATACACAGGGCGCAAGGCAGGACTATACCCAGGATGGGACGCCAGTCCATCACAGGGCACAGGGGGCAATGTGATGGAGCAATCTACAGTATATATAACGGCGCAAGTGTTTGTATGATGTGTATCATTCATTTAGTCATTGTCAGAAACCGCGTAATTCTATACAGGGTTGCGGTGAGCCGGAGCCTATCCCGGCAGACACAGGACGCAAGGCAGTGAAACAAGTTATATATACCTCACTATAATAATAATCAGGTGACATTATAGAGAAAGCATTTTATTTAAAAGCCTGTGCATGTCTCAACAGTATTATAAATCATTTAACGCTCTTGTCTGTAAGAAATGAAGTCACCATCGCTTTCACAATATACAATCACCTGTTGACAAGTACATCCTTAGTATGATATACTGCACAAGCCGCTGTGAATACAGTTTGATTGTTCCGTGTTTAGAAATCAATCGCGCTGTACGTCCTGTACACGTTTGTTTAGAACTGTGTACTTCTATTTCTCCCACAGGAGACCTGCTCCTGAAGCCCATTATAGAGGCGGCAGGCCAAGATATTTCTCATTGGTTTGACCCGAAGACTAAAGATGTGAGTTGTTAATCATAGTGCATACACTTTACGTGACTGACACTTTATCTCACCCAGATATTATGTCACACTTTAAGAGCAACTGTCCTGGAGACATAACAACTATTTAGATTTATAAAGCACCCTTAAACAATTGATCTCAGAGCACTATGGATATAAATTACAAAAAAGTTACCCAGCAAGATAAAAACTACAGAGATGAAAGAGAGATTAGAGGAGGCGTTGTTTAAGTTCGGAGGAGCCTGGAAGGGACCCCATTTAACTCCTCGCACTAGGACCCATGCCGACCTTGCTACCTATGATCATGGTGGTGATGCGCTCACGTAAGTATAAAAAAAACTCCTCCTGAAGTGCCGATTGAATTAACAAGCGCAATTGAACAGAGCATCGCGCGTTAGGTAATAATAATAATAGCATTTTATAGAGCGCCTTTCACCCGAGGGTCACAAAGCGCTGCACAAGGGCATCAGAGAGAACAGCATGTCAACAACGACAGGAAAAAAAACAGCTAATAAAAACCAAAGCAACGAAAATTAAATGATAAAGGCCGTTTCGAATACACTGAAAGGTCATGAAACTGGCAATCTTAAGAGCGGCAAAAATCTGCCAGCGTCCCCTAAGATGGCTGTCACTTCCTTAAAGACAAACACGGAGGGAGACAGGGAGGGAGGGGGAGACATAGGGACACAGAGACAGGAAGACAGACATGAGGGGGAAACAACGCCAAGAACAAAGACAAAGACACACGTAACATTGGAGTCTATGGGATGATTTAACATTGACGTCTATGGGATGATTTAACACTGAAGATGGACAATAATCACAGTATCTGGATTCTATGGGAGCGATTTAACACTGGAGTCTATGGGAGCGATTTAACACTGGAGTCTATGGGAGCGATTTAACATTGGATTCTATGGGAGACTTTAACATTGCAGTCTATGGGAGACTTTAACATTGCAGTCTATGGGAGCGATTTAACACTGAAGTCAATACACTTGACGTCACCCGAGAGAGAGAGAGCATCAGCCACACCTTGATGAGTGGCATGGGTAGCTCGTTATCCGGCGTAATAGCACGCGCGAACTAAAAAATCTCACACTTTTCCAAGACAACCAATAGCGGTGTACAAAAAACCAACATGCCATCGTATTTACATTTCCCCGCGCTTCACGAGTCACTGCAATCCTACTTGTCGTTTGCCGGCGTTCGGCGTGCAGGTCCGAACCCACATGGACCCCGTAACGAACACGGTAACGTTCCACACACCGCAAGGCCGATTCGTACACGTGCCGCCGCCGTGCCCAAGCACGGACTGGGCCAATGACTTTGGGCGTCCGTGGTGGAGAGACACCTCGTACCAGGTGGGGCTGCTGTCAAGGAAGACGCGCTTCATCCGCGTCGTCAACACGCTCACCTCCCAGGGGCACGTCATCGAGGTAACAGCCCTCTGTCGGCATCGCCACCTGGAAGACTTTTGTATTCGAGCACCAAACAAACACATACACAACCAGTTTAAACGGCCGTAATCAAGGTTTACCTGGGTTGGCTCGTTGGCCCCCAAATTCCCTTCCTCCAGCTATCTGTTTCACGACCTTTCAATATATTCGAGGCAGCCTTAATCATTTATTTTCTATTGTTTTGGTTTTTATTGGTTGTTTTTTCTTTCGTTGTTGAAATGCCGTCCTCTTCGCGGCCCTTGTGCAGCGCTTTGTGACCCTCGGGTGAAAGGCACTATATAAATTGATATTATTATTATCTCGATTCTGGCTGGGCATCCTCGAAGGGTGAAACCCATTTTTTACGCATCACCCTTCACAACCTCCATCCTGGTCTTTTTTGGTCTCCCTCTGTGCTTCATCCCCCCTACCTCCATCACAGTACTGTGCATCCCTTCACCCAATCGTTTCCCACCTTCAACTCCACATAGCCTTCTTAATTTAATTTCCCATTTGTCTCGATGTAAATAAGTTACTATAAATCATAAATGCATCCTGAAACGATGCATATAATTTGTGAGTTAACAGGGCTTAGTTTCTCACTATTTTTCAGGTCTCTTTTAGACTAAACACGTGAATAGCAATCACATTCACCGCGAGAAGTGTACGGTGTTCCAGGTGCAGAAACATTTTCCAGGCCACGGACCCAGCTCAAATGAAGCCATGCCCAAGCATCCACGCGACTCGCCGGATCGAATGCGTCGTTGCGAACCCGCCGTTTGCAACCTTTAAGCCGAGCACTTGCCGACATTGCCAGGTGTGCACGGAAGAGATCCTGTCCGAGATCCTGCAGCGCTACCTCAAGTACAACGCGCACGCGGGCAGCTACACGTGGAAGCACGAGGAACGCGAGCTGGACATGGGGCTGACGCTGGACGAGAACGGCGTTTCCGACGAGGACGAGGAATTCCTGCGGCTGCGACTCGAGCCAGACCTCTACCGCCAGACGCTCCACCTCTACTATAATGACGACCTCACCGAGGCGTGACTGCATTCCCAATGATTTTTAACTCGTGCATCCGAGCGGCTGCGAAAATGTGTAGCTCACCAGGTTGCCGGAACATGGGGTGAACCTCGAGAGCAACGGTGGTTAGAAATTTGGCTTCATTTTTTCAGGTGACCGTAAAATGACATTTACCCAACCAGTTGTAACGCATTAGGATGACAACCTGTCGACTGTCCAAAATAAAAGTTACATTTATAGTATGAATTAGACAACCCACCGTTACCCAAAGCATTGTGAAATAATACAAATAAATAATGTTTGACAGGATATGTACGTTACTGTTACGCTACCTACTCCTGAAAAGTAAGTTCAATACCAAAAGCCACATGTTCTCATTTGTAATTGTTTGTAAGGCAGTATATTACTTGTATGACAACTGAAATAAATAATTAAAAAGAGAAAATGTATGTGACCTGGAATGGCTTGAGTGAGCATTATTTCTGATTTTTACTACACTAAAATACTTCTACAAAGTCATTGTAATACATTGTAATTCTTTATCAGAAAAGCCTCACTGTGTGTAACGTCTTTGTTGGCAGGTTTATGTATTTGGAAGTTTGGTCAATACCAGTAATGGGAGTTTTGTGCATGTGGAGCAAAACAGAGTAGATGGATAACAAAACACATTCGAGACGCGACACCATTTCCACCTGCTGCCCATCTCACAGCCCCAGCACCTACGACAGCTGGCAAGCCTGGGAGGTCACCCATCCAAATACTAACCACCCCCACCAAGAGATTATCAGTAGTAATTTTTACAAAACATAAAAAACAGAATTTTAGACAAAAACACAAATAATCACGGGTTATATGAATGCAAGCACTGGAGCAGTTAAGGATAGAAAATCGAACAGAAAAATGTTGACGTTTACCAACCAGTTGTTTAATAAGTACGCTTGATAAACAGTCATTTTAAGAGAGACAAAGCCTGTGGGTTTAAAGTACGAAAACCCCCCATAGTGGTGTAAATTCAACAAGTCCGGTGCCAAATTCCCACGATGTGACAAAAAAACCAATACACTATCAATCAAAATAATACATAAAACTGTCTGAACATATTGAATCATTTAATTATAACATTTTAATGGCGCTAGAATTACATCACAGAGTATTAACAGCGCTAATGGCAGCAAATTAATTCTGACAACAGCAAGCAGTAGGCTTCCCAGAAACCCCACATTCACTCACTCAACATGTTTTGAAACACCACAAGCCCAGTTTGGTCCTTTTGGTGAAGCCAGCAAAACACGGGCACATAAACTAGAGATTAAACCTCGATATCCAGTTGCCATGTTAACATTTAAATGCAGACTTGCACGGGGTTTAGAGGGTTTCAATCGGATAACTATAATTATACAGGACGTGCAACCAGATTTGGGACCGGACTTGCTGACGTATTTTTGCAAACGATATTTCAATGTTCGACAACTAAGCATTGAATAATGCTATGATGAACATTTTTAGACATGTTCATGTGTAGCATATAGGCAATTAATCTATGTTACGCAAGCTTCCAATTATAGGCCTTTGTTATCATAATAAAAAAGGGTACATACAAATTGAAACATCTCAACACTCTTTCTCTGCTTTCATTATCTTTTAATTGGAACAAAAATAATCGAAATTAGACTATCTACATAAAAAACAAAGATTTATTTATGCTGGTAAGACTCGTAAAAATGTCTTCTCCCTGCCCCAAAACCAACACAAATATCCAATCAAATTAATGTGTTAAACTATTGATGGCTGAATCGTAGAAAATGAGTATTTTTCCATCGCAGACGCAGCTCACCGTAGCGGCGCGAACATGTGCACGCATGCGCATACCCACAAATACCTGCGCGCGTTTTGCAGAAGTGACGGACGAACTTCTCGAGCATAAATAATCTTGCTGGCCCGAGCCTGTACTCAGCAATATCCTGAGGGCTGCAACAAAACGGTTTTTTTTGGAAAAGCAAGAAAAATACATATCAACAGAAACGGGCGTCCTCCGACTTCCACCCGTCAGCGGCCCCTTCCTCCGCGTCCGGTCGCTCCATCTCGGCCGCCACCCCTCGCCATGCCGTCACGACCGCCCCCCCTCGGCCCAGCGCCATCCCGGCCGATGCCCCCCCTCGGGCCGCCGCCATCCCGGCCGATGCCCCCTCGGGGACCAATGTCTCGCCCGCCCCCCCTAGGCATGCCGTCTCGCCCTCCGCCCCTCGGCATGCCCTCTCTCGCCATGCCCTCCCTCGGCATGCCGTCCCTGCCGCCTCTCGTCATCCCGTCTCGGCCGTTCCCCCGGAGCGGTCCTCCGCGCCTGTGTGCCCAGTCCGCGTTGCCGCCTCTTTGCATGGGCAGCCTCTGGAGTGACGGCATGCCGCCACCGCCGCCGCCGCCGCCGCCGCCGCCCCCACCACCCCCGCCGCTGTTGGGGGGCCCCATGAAGGGCGAGGGCCCCTCGTCGTCACCGCGGAAAGCGTCGTCGCGGGAGTCCATTCGCCCGGGGCCGTGTCCGAGTCCGGAGGACATGCCGCCGCCGCCACCTGCAAGAAAGGCGGCACATTTCCTGCTCTCTCTGTCTGTCTGCCTCTTAATCTTAATTTTACATTTATAACGCGCACACATTCATTCACTGGCGAAAGTATTCATTCGACGAGAGAACGACTCAGAGGCGCGAGGAAAGAGCAAAACTTCAATTGCGCACGTGACGCAAAAAGCCTGCATCTCCCCGACAGCGAGTACCTCTGAGCGGGCGGTCGTCCAGGGGCGAGAGGCCCGACTCCCCCTCCCTCCGCTCGCCGGGGAGGCCTCCAGGCCCCTCGTGCCACGGTCGCTTGCGCAGCGGCAGGGACGCGGTGTCCATCGCGAGCAGCGAGGGAGGGCGCTCGCGAGAGACGCCCGAGGGGCTGTCGGGGGGAGCTGGGTAATCGCCCCGCCGCTCCTCGCCTGCTGTGCGTGGGAAAAGCGAACGCGTTGCGCGACTGAGTTGGCGGTGCGGGTGACGCGGAGGGTGTTCGGCGTTTTTCTCTCGTTGTTATTACGTTGGTACGTGAACACGCAGAATTGTATCGTGAAAAAATGCGTGAACCACTCCGTCGTGGAAAAATTGTCCCATTGTGGACGATCGAGTTTTGCCAAAAAAACTGGAAGGAAATTAACCTTTGAAAACAAGTGGATTGGGTGATAGGTTTGTAATTGTTTAGTTGGCTTATTAATGTTAGAAATTATTCTAAAAAAATGTTTCTGCAAAGTCCCAGAATATCCACGTTAACCAGCATGGTGAAGAAGGGTCCAGTATTCTCCCCATTTGAATCAAATGAGTATTGGGAATGTCAACAATTCATGGAATATTTAAATGCTGAGACAGGGGTGAATTCTGAAATGCCAACCAGAAAAACACCAAGTCACCTCTGCTAACAAGCTCTCCCATATACACAAATGGATGGTTCCCTTTTGTCGAGGTGACAAGTGATGTCTCATGTCCTGTTGCTTAAGAGTGACGGCAGTGGTTGATAGATTTGGGGAGGGGGGGCGGGGTGGGAGGGGGTCTGGGGGCATCACCTCTGGGCAGCAGGCGACCGTGCCCAAGTCCTCGCTGGTCCTCCTCGTACTGACGTGGAAAATCGTCATCCCTGTCCCGTCCTCCACGACGGAAGCTATTCAAACAAGACGAAAACACACGACTCGCTCATTTACAATGCTCGCATTCCAAGTGTCTTACTGGTGGATTATAGCGGCGGTCTTGACAACGCACAAGTTGTCCTAATTTGGAAAATGTTCATCGATTCATTTTCTTGGCATTCGGAGCTACCAATACTATCGATATTTTTTTTTTACTACTAATGAATGAAGCAATATTTCCTGTTGCTGCTCACCCATCATCAAACTGCTCCATGGGGAGAGGCTCTCCATCCCGGCCTCGTTGGGCCCGGGGTTCGAAATCTCTAGGGCGATTGCCCTCAAACTGCTGTGGGTACCCATCGCCCTGGAACTTAGGGTCAAACCTGTGAACGCACAGCACAGTGGTTAACAGTCAATGACTGAGCCATGTGTGTGAATGCTAGACGTTGCAACACTAGATGAAATACTCTAGTAATTTTCTATCAAATGGACAAGTGACTACTGTCCATTCAATAATTCATGCCGTTCTCTTTGCGGCCCTTGTGCAGCGATTTGCGACCCTCGAGTGAAAGGCGCTATATAAAATGCTGCTATTATTATTATTATCTGTACACGCTTAATCCTCTAGACTCTAGAGGATTAAGAGTCTAGACTCTAGAGGGACACTGTGAAGCCGGAGCTTATCCAGTCCACCGCAAGGCACCGGGAGAACATTTAGTCAGGCCAGTCAATCTTGGCAGCATGTCTTTGGACTGTGGGAGGAAACTGGAGTACCCGGCGAAACCCCACGCACACACATGGAGAATATGAAAACGCCACACAGAAAAGCACCCAAGCCGGGAATCAAAACTAGGAGCTTTTTGTTGTGCGGCAGCAGCGCTACACAGCAAGAGGGTCGACCACATTTCACTGCTATTTAAGTTCTTCCATTGTATTCTTGGTCAAACACAGATTTCATTAATTATTTATGGCCTTACGTCAATGTTATTATTTGAAAAATATGTGCAATGCTATGTGTAAATGTGTTTTTTGTTGGTTGATTTCAATTTTGTTTATTTATGAATCTTGCATATATTTTTAAGTATTGTCAGCCACTGACATGTCTGTTGTCTCGCAGGAGTCCCGTAAAGAGCCTGCAAGCTCACCGGGTATTTTTCTGTTGTAATCTTCTTCTTCTTTGCGATTCTTCAAAGCACGATGGGCAGCTTCTGGACATCGTTGTCTTTCAGCTTGGCTTCGAAGTGTTTGGTAGAATTCGCAGGCAACACCAAGTATTACCTGACAGGGATCGCGACGTGAACGCTTCTACCTTGACCCCCTCTGCTGTAATAATAAACATCTATCTATCTATCTAATCTCTTGTGAAACAAATTCATATTTGAAATATGCCTTTATGCTATCGAAATATTCACATTATACGCAGAATATCGGGGGGTGGAGCTGTAATTAGCGTAATGCACTGTGGACCCAGCTACCCGAGTTAGATACCCAGCCACACCAGCTGCAAGCGCCACCATTCCACGGTCGGGACTCGCCTGTCTTCTCGCCGTCTGCCAAAGCGGCCGTCGTCCAGGTCCCCGTCTGCCGAAGTGCGCCGTCGGTCGAGCATGCCACCCCGCGCCCCTTCCCGTCTCCTCCTGTTGCCATCCTCGAACGGTGCAAACTCCTCGCCAGGCTGACAAGCCACGGGCAACGGAGATGTGTGTTGTGAGATGAGCGTGGTCACAATTTGTGGCTATTTCATGCACAAGATGTTTTTTGTACGATTCACAGCTACGCCCGGAAAATTCTGCTTGTGGCTTGACTAATGTTTGGAAGTTTTGCGAGGTGAAATAACGGTTATATGTTTTAAAAAAAATACACGTTAGCTATTTGGCCGATAACATCATAAAATATAGGAAGCAGTGTGTGGCAAAATGGCGCCGACAAAACCGCCTGGCTGCCTCCTCTGCCTCTCTGCGCTGTCCTCGTGCCTCTGAGTCCTTCTCTATTCGAATGAATATCTTTGACACTGAATGAATATGTGCGCGTTATAAATCTAAAATAATAATAATAATTATTATTTGATTCAGTTCATCACTTAGTGGATAAGTGGTGCTCTGCTGGAGTGACTGGCCTCGGCCACATAAATGTGGTATTTTCACGACTGGCTCAGAAACGTCCACCAGTCCAAGACGGTTTGAGCACATAGACACTTTTGAAAACTTGACGTAGATTAATTGATTAAAGAATACATGTTTGGGATTATGCTCAAGACGATGATGAAGAAGACAATGAATACTTCTGACCTGTTGCCTCCTCCAGGAATCATCAGCATTGCCAGGCCGTTGCTGCCAGTTTTCTTCTGTCGGGCCACGATTCCAGCCCTCGTCCCTTCTCCCCTCGAACTCTCGTTTCCCTGGTCCAAACTCCATGCCGTATTCTAACCGACGGAGCAAACCGTAAACCAGAATTACGCGCACGTTACAACAAAGTGCTAAACCCTCACATCTCAGCAGAAGGTATATGCTCATCATGATAGGATTCAGACAATCAAACTTATGCAATCAGTGGTTAGTGTACATTCAGCTATATAATTTTAACTAAATGAACGCAGGACATCATTAAAGTTGTACTCTGTGTGGAATGGCCGCAACTACAAAAATGTGTAGTTTCTATAAGTGGCTAAAGGTCACCAGTGGATATCAGTGCCACCCCATTGCTCGTTAGGACAGAAAGACACTTTAACATTGACAGTTACATCTGCGAATTTGAGATTTCTCTCACAAAGCAGAAGGTAATACAGAGGATAATTTCAAATGTTTGGAAACATAGATTGAATTTAAATGGTTAGCTAAGCCCTGCTGATGTTTCCACACCAAGCGAGGGGACACATTTCAGCTGTTTCGCCAAGATTACTTCAATGGACATCGTGATTGTGAACAGCTGGACATGAACACGACATGAATTAAGGGCCTCCCAACCTTCAAAGTGCCTTTGTCGGCCGTGGTCATCTGGGCCGGGTGGCCCACGAAACTCGGGGTTGTCATACTCATCCTGACCAGGAAGCGGCCCCCTGCGTTCCAAGGGGGCCGGGAAATCTCGCGGTTCCTCTTTCATGGGATCCCCTCCAAATTCCTCCGGGTGCAGCATAGGTCTGCCATCACCTGCCAACCCACAATAAGCAAGCAGCGACCGTTACAGCTGAGTACAACGAAAATATAATAATTAGCATAAATGCTACCGTGAGCCTCAAGAGTTTTTTGAGGAGGGTTTGTGCTCGGGAAGTTTTCACAATTACTTTTCAGAAAGTGCTTTGCGTGCCCAAGACAACCACAGTCCTCGGATAAAACCCACAAACCATTTTAAGGTGATAACACTAAAATGTCTACTACATAGATGGTTTGAAAAACCCAACCACTGCCATTCCATTCCCACGTTAATACTGTTCTTATAGGTTAAGAAGGCGCTATATAAATTTAATTATTATTATTATTATGTTCAACATAATGTAGTGGTCACGCTTAATGCACAGTGAGAAAGCTCAGGGCAGTGCAGGGTGGCGAAGTGATACCATTTGCACCTCAAAGAAAAAGAAGGACCCGTCCAACTAAAAAAATCACTCATTAATTGGCTGATAAAAATATATATATGATGCAGTGTCTGGCAAATGTTGGCGCCGGCTGAATGAATAGTGTACATGTATAAATGTGTAATATTAAATTGATGGTTGCTCTTCAGAGCTGTTCTTTCGGGATAGCCGTGTCGTACGCTGTCCCGCTGTCCCTCGCTTCGTTTCGCCTCCCACCTTGAAACGCCTGATGATGCTTCCACGAAGAGAGGAAGAGCGCTCGACACGGCTATCCCGAAAGAACAGCTCTGAAGGGCAACCAGCATGAATCGAGCCGTGAAAACCTACATCATTAATATTAAATTATTGAAATTATCATTTATCTGTGAGGAGGGGCGGCACGGTGGCGTAGTGGGTAGCGCTACCGCCTCACAGCAAGAAGGTCCCGGGTTCGAATCTCGGCTCGGGGGCCTTTCTGTGTGGAGTTTGCATGTTCTCCCCGTGTCCGCGTGGGTTTTCGCCAGGCACTCCGGTTTCCTCCCACCGTCCAAAGACATGCTGCCATGTTAATTGGTGTACTGACTAAATTTCCCCAGGCGCCCTGCGATGGACTGGCGTCCCATCCTTGATGTCCCCCTGCCTTGCGCCCTGTGTCTGCCGGGATAGGCTCCGGCTCACCGCGACCCTGTATAGGATTAAGCGGTTTCTGAAAATTGATGGATGTGTGAGGACCCTTGTTGACCCTCTTGTCAGGATGGGCCATCGGGTCCTTTACCACGTTCCAGGACGTAAGTCGAACGCCACGGACACCAGAGCACACGGTGGTCGGTGCGGCCCAGGGCCACCCTCTCGCAGAACAGATGAAGGGCGAGGCGCGGCAGTTGCAAGAGGTTGAGCCAAGTCGTTTAATTCACCACAGCAGAGTCGTTCAATATTCACCAACGCAGAGTGACGTTCCGTTCACCAACGCAAGACTTCCCACAACGCCCAGCAGTCCATCACTACGACCGCTCAGCTTGCTCAGCTTGCTCATTCACCAACGCAGTGTCGTTCACCAACGCAGTGTCGTTCACCAACGCAAGACTTCCCACAACGCACAGCAGTCCATCACTACGACCGCTCGCTTGCTCAGCTTGCTCATTCCCGAGCTCCCCAGCTCACAGGCACGCCGTTTACTTACTATCTAGCAGTGGAGCGCCGCAGCGCGCACACCACGCCAACTTCCCCAGCTTACAGAACACGCGGGCCGGGCCGGGCCGGCAGCGCGGCCCGGCACGGAAGACCCTCTCACAGAACAGCCGTATTCTCGTCACTCCTAAGCAGACCTCCCCCAAGCAACCTCGTCCGTTCGCCTTTTATCCTCTCCAGCTCTCCCCAGCTGTGAAGTAAACTCTAATGTAACCCCTCACCCGCTGTGAGTGACTCACGTCTTCAATCCACATTTTAACCTCAACTAATCTCTACATAATTGGATTCACAGCAG
>JAZEWU010000032.1:2295979-2320173 GCA_036362915.1 Geotria australis | reverse complement strand
CCCACCACGATGCACCCCTTCCGGTGGACACCACGTGTGGTGGACACTCAAAGTCGGGCCCCCCTAATTTCTGGTCAATTCGAGGTCATTACAGATGGATTTATCTGTGAGGATTCTGCCTGGAGAGGAGTAGTCGACGAGGCTGTGTCTGGAAGGAGCGCGTGAGCTCACCTCGGGCTGGACCCGACGTGCTCCTGTTTGGTGTCGGTATCCGCGCTGGTCCCGAAGATCCCATTCCAGGCCCCTGCTGCTCGCAATATCGGTTGTTTGGGTTGTCGGTGAATGTGGAAACAAAAGGAAGATAGATAAATTACTATCACGGTTACATCGTATACTATCATATATCCATCCATTTTCAGAAACCGCTTAATCCTATACAGGGTCGCGGTGAGCCGGAGCCCATCCCGGCAAACACAGGGCGCAAGGCAGGGGAACACCGAGGATGGGACGCCAGTCAATCGCAATACTATAATATACAGTTCTTATATAACACGGCTAAAGATTGGTGATTAAGCAGCTCTTGACGGAAATTAAGACAAGTATCCGGTAATACATTTAGAAAGATGTAGTGCTTGCATTGATGTTGGGAGAGGTAACTGTGTATATTGTGATGGTTTATTCTGGCTAAATTTTAATGTAAGCACTAACATAAGATCCTAAACTGTCCCTGGAAAACAGTAAGTTGCTGCTGAATTTTTAATACTGTGGAGGTGAAACAACTTGAATTTGAAAGTAAACACTTTCGAAGCACGTTGATGTTGTTAATCTTTTCCAGATTAACTTGGATATCTAGCTAAGCCCATTACATCAGACTTGACAACATCTTCAATAATCAACAAATGACATTAAGGTCACAAAGAAAATCTTTCTCAAGTTAACAGTTTAGTGTCTCTCCAAACGACAGCCTAATATCATAACTAGTTTTCACTACGGTCACACATTCGAAGCTTAGGCTATTTTCACGACTGTATGACACCTGGAAGGAAGCCAGAATGTCTTGCATAAACCCACACATACTAAGGGGTTAACAGTGATCCACTGTACAGCCTTATCAGACTGCAGGTTCAAGTGCTGTTAGCAAGCACTTATAAAGGCCACCACGGCGCACGTGGGGGTGGATGACTAGCACCACGTCCGGCCGCCTTTGTCTCCCTAGTGGCAATGTTTATACACCGCATCCAGGTACTCATTTGAGCCTGAGTCGACCTAGTCGATACCCAGGATAGGTTCAGAAACTCATCATCGGTGTTGGCCACCGTGAGCGAGAATCACCAGGTGTGCAGCGCAGCGCGCTAACCGTTACACTCGCAGCTCCGCGCATAAACGCACACAGGAAATATTGGCTGTGCTCCCATTACCTGGTTAGATTGCTACCCTAACGCACCGGCGCATGGCGCATAACGCGAGCGAGCGTGCGCGCTCACCGAGTGTCCCGGGGGGGCATCTCCCAATAGGCCCTGTCTGAGTGGAGGTCCCCGTTGGTGTGCCGGCCCCTGTCCCTGTGGGGGCCCGTGCTGCTGTAGCCCCGCAGGCGACAGTCCCCCAGGTCCACCGGGGCCTTGGTGGCCACCGAACGGTGATGAACTGGGCCCCTGGTTGGGGCCTCCTTGGCTGTCGGGAGGCTCAAAGAGCGGCCCCCCCCTGGGTCCGTCGCCGGTGTTTTGCTGTGAACCCTTGGGGCCCTCACGCGTCGCTCCGATGAATTCCGAGGCCCCGGCTTGCAGAGAGCTGCGCGGGGAGAGCGGCGGCCCTTGAAATCCACCGGACTGGGGTCTAAAATGCTGGGGGCCCTGCTGTGGACCCTGCATAGGGCCCGGCATGGGGCCCTGACCCTGCATGGGGCCCTGTCCTTGCATTGGGCCCTGTCCTTGCATTGGGCCCTGTCCTTGCATTGGGCCCTGACCTTGCATTGGGCCCTGACCTTGCATGGGCCCCTGGCCCTGCATGGGCCCCTGACCCTGCATGGGCCCCTGTCCCTGCATGGGGCCCTGACCCTGCATGGGGCCCTGGCCCTGCATGGGGCCCTGACCCTGCATTGGGCCCTGACCCTGCATGGGGCCCTGGCCCTGCATGGGCCCCTGACCCTGCATGGGGCCCTGACCCTGCATGGGCCCTTGACCCTGCATGGGGCCCTGACCCTTCATGGGGCCCTGACCCTGCATGGGGCCCTGGCCCTGCATGGGCCCCTGACCCTGCATGGGCCCCTGACCCTGCATGGGGCCCTGACCCTTCATGGGGCCCTGACCCTGCATGGGTCCCTGGCCTTGCATGGGCCCCTGACCCTGCATGGGACCCGGGCCCTGCATGGGCCCCTGGCCCTGCATGGGCCCCTGACCCTGCATGGGCCCGCGGCCCGGCATGGACGAGGGCATTGGTCCCTGCATCGAGATGTTTGAAGCGCCGCCTTGGGACGGCGGGCCATTGGGAGGTCCTCCCTGTGGCCTGAGCTGCTGCCCTTGCATGTGCGGTGGCTGTGGCCCGCTGCCCTGCATGCCACCCGACGGGGGCGTCTGCCCCATTCCCGGACCACGGGGCCCCTGCGGTCCGCCGGGTCCGAGCGGTCCAGACAGACCCATTTGTCCCTGCATGTTACCCATGTGGCCGGGCATTCCGTGAGGCCAGTTTGGTCCAGGGCCTTGCTGCATATTGAGCCCGTGAGGCCCTTGCGGTCTGAACTGACCCATGGGTCCACCGGGCATCATGCCTGGGGGCATGTTGGGAGGGAAGTGCTGCGGCAGGCCAGACATGGGACCCTGGGAAAAGCCCGCGGGGTGCATGTTTTGCTGCATCATGCCCTGCGGGTGCTGCATTTGTCCGGGTCCTTGATTCTGTTGTTGGTTCTGAACTTGTTCCATGAGTTTCTGAGTAATTCGGTCAGATTTCAGTTGCTGGAAAACAATAACGAATGCCAGGAAATGTTAATTCTCTTTTAAACACGCACATTTAGAGTAATAACTTTGACGTGAGAAAAAACAACATTTTGTAACGGTAGGTTTAACATAATTCACAGACAATTCTCACACATATTATTCAAATGCCCATGGTGCTTTTCCCTGAGAAGGAATTTAACAAGTGAATGAATATGTGCGCGTCATAAATGTAAAATTATTATTATTATTATTGTTCATGTGCACATAAAGCACAATCTGTCTCAGGTTGCACACAATCGTTTTGGGCAAATCTTCAACGTGGTACTTGGCGAGTCATGATCAATGCTCCATTATGATAGAAACTACCCAACTGGGTATAAGAGACAATGCCTTGTAGCAGCACTGGGGTCAATTAGAACAACTATTACAATAGCAATATTAAATAAAATTATGTTTACAATAAGACAGTGATTGAAATTCTTTGAGATCTGCACAATGCCTTGTAGCAGCTCTGAGGTCAATTACAACTATTAAAATATCAATAATAAATAAAATTATGTTTGCAATAATACAGTGATTGAAATTATTTGAGAACTGGACAATTGCAATAGTCATTGACCCCATGTCTGCCTTGTAACACATAAGTCTCATGCCAAGGAAAATTTAATTTGTGCACAAAATCCACACAATAGCTCTTCAGCCCTGCATGGGTCAAAGTTCTATTGCAACAGCCTATGTCAAACCAACCTCGTATAGAACCGGGTTTGTGTATTGCAGTGCCGACAGCTCTTGACGAATCTCCGCTTGTGACTTCATCTTGTCTTTCTTGTCTTCAGGAGGCTGAACTTTCACATTGCCACCCACAGGGAGCATTGGAAGTTTATTCTGTTGCCACGCCTGCTGGAACTGCGCGGGGATGGGTTTGGAGTAGGGGATCTTCTTCGTGGGGAGTTTCTTCTGCTCCTTAATGAGCTCCTCCACACCCCAATCCAAGCCTGGAATCGCCACTTCCGGCTCAGCCTCCTCTGCTTTCTCTGTTTGGTGTCAATGACAACCAATGGACACCCAACATTAAGAAGGCATTTAATTAAGATCATAAAGTATGCACACGACTGTCTTAAAAAATGTTTGTATATAAGTACTCAAGAAAGGTTTGGGCAACTGCAGATTTAGGTTTTTCTGCAGCTATAAGAATTTGTATTTACCACATAAATCGATTCACTTTTGATTCAACCAATGTAATGCATTGTAACGCTCTTTAGTCAACATAAAACATATGTTAGTTGTATTTTTAGTTGAAAGTTAAACAAAGCTTAATTTGTTTTAAAAGTCCTGCAACTTTGCATACAGTTGCATTTAATTTACAAATTAAAATTACAGCGATATCATAATTTTGATTGTGAGGACTTAATCCAGCAATGGTTAGCTCATGGCTAATGAAAACCTAATTCATGAAATAACACAGTTTGGCTATTTGGGCCGAATTACTTTAACGCGTTTATTGTGCAAAAACATTTTTCAAGCTGACAAACAAGGCAAAAAGCTACCTTTCCCTGCATTACATCACAGAGCAAACTAGGGACGTACCTTTCTGCTCTTGCTCCAGAACTTGCTTGAGCTGCTCAGCGATGCCCATGCCCGGGATGTGAGGAGCACTGAGTGGCTCATTGTCATCTGTATAAAAACATGAAAAATACATATGGAACACTTACACCTCACGCTCCTGCACTTTTACACTGCGAAATATACAGAGGTGATTAACAAGTTCACAGCCAGTGTCCCTCCTCTGTCATTTGCTCGACACAGCTATGGCGAAAGAGCAGCTCTTGACAGCAATTCTCATACATCAAGCCATATCAACCTATATCAATACGTAGGCACGTCACTGTTTAGATACAAATACGTTATTCTTACAAAGGATCATCACTTGAGCAATCCACATCTTTTTTACAGGTGGTTACAATCATATTGTCTGCGTGGTAACCTTAACATATATGGCTCTGATTGATTAACTTCTACGTTTAACTTCTACGTTTACACGATTAGATAACCAATTGTAGAAAGAGCAATTCCTAGTGACAATGAACCATAAGCATTGCACTTTGAAAAACACACCAGGATTATTATCAGTCAACGTTTGTTTCGTCTATTAAACCATCAACTTTTCAACTATGAATGTGTGCAGTGATTAATAAAAGTGCACGGGCTCATGATGCATACCGTATTCTGCAATCATTTCATCTGACATGTTTCCAGGTAGGAGGTTCAGGTTGTATCGGTCTCTCATCTTGTCTCCCGGTCTGTTCCTCGTCCAAAATTTACTTCATTCACAAATGGAAAAAAAAACACATATGATGCAACAAATAATAATAATAATTTCAATTTATGTAGCGCCTTTCACCCGAGGGTCACAAAGCGCTGCACAAGGACCGCAAAGAGGATGGCATGTCAACAACGAAAGACAAAACAATAAAAACCAAAGCAACAGAAAATAAATGATTAAGGCTACTTCAAATATACTGAAAGGTCGTGAAACTGGCAATCTTAAGAGCGGCAACATTCTGCCAGCGTCCCCTAAGATGACCGTCACTTCCTTGAAGACAAACACGGAGGGAGACAGGAAGGGTGAGCAACAGGGAGAGACACAGGGACACAGGAAGACAGAGAGACAGACACGAGGGGAAAACAACGCCAATCCAAATTAAACAATCAACATTGAAGCACAAGCACACGCAACAGCAAAAAAAAACGCAGGGACCCACAACCACAAAACAACTTCCATACACGACACCACGAGGCGAGTTTAGGCAAGGCAGGACTGGGCCAGGAGAAGGCCGCGCAAAACAGACAACAAAAAACAAGCAATAAGAGCATGGCAGACAACAAAACAAACACCAAAGTTACACAGGAAAAAAACCACCAACCAAAGAGAAAAGGAACAGATGAAAAGTGACAAATGTAAAACAAATTAAAGCTAAATAAATACGTAAAACACAGGGAGCGGCAGCCCGCGCGCCCCCCAGGGCGCGCCCTCCCCACTAAACTCTGTGGTGATACTTTGTTGGCAGTGGTGCAAAAGCACAAATAACAAAAAATCTGCAGTTCATTAATAACACTGCATTAAAAGCAAACATATAATGACCCTTCTTCATAGCACATAAATGATGAATGAGCTATGAAGGGCAAATGCCCAAAATGCCACCTGTTATATAGTTATCCTTGTAAGGCAGTGTTATTTTTGTAAATACAAGAAGGCACTATGGTTTCTATTTTCAATTACAAACAAAGACATTACTGTTAAGAACTCTCTGAAGTTTGAAGTCCAATGCCTTTACGTTTGCAAGATAGATTGATGCTTATTATTACAGCAGAAAACACCCAGTAAGCTCTGGAAGCAGGATTCCTGCGATATAACAAATGTAAGAAGAAAAGTATGCAATACACCTCAATAATGACGTTACCAACATACGATCAATTACTCAGATGAATGTGGAATCCGCCGCTGCCTAAATCCTACACAATCATTTGCAATAACAACTTCCACTTCCAGAGCATCGAGATGCAACAGAGCTGTACAAAATTTAAGGACACACAACTTGGAGACCAGCGTAGTGGTATAAATCAAGAATCAAGAAGCTTCCTTTATTCAAGCGTGGCCTTACAAGGATCAGTTTCCGGATGCAGCCTTCCCGTGCTCAGTGGACTAACGCACCTGGTGTGGTCGTTGGATCCTGAGCAGAGGATGTGTCCCAGTGGGTGCCAGGCCAAGCTCCAGATCATGCCTTCATGTGCCACGTCTGTGCCACCTACTTCCTTCTCCACCCTGCCGATCGGATGTTTGCGTATCACAACCGGAACACACACGCAAAGTCAAACACACACCAATGGGCCATTCACCAACACGTGTGCAAATATACACATTACACACACTACGTATGAATATACTGATTTTAGTTCAACCCTGTTAAATATAGTTCCATCGATCATATTGTACAATGCAAAAACCTGGACACTCAGAAAGGAATACAGGTGGAAGCTAAGAATATTTGAAATGGCCATACTTTGAAAGATAATGTGTTAAAACAGGGAAGACATGAGTAAACCAGACATTATGAGGAATTAGTAATATAAACTGATCACATACATCACCTAAATGAGCAATTATGAGTGGAAGACGGATTGGCAGATGCCCGAGGAAAAATGGCTCAATAACGTCAAATAATATTGTCTAGAACTAGGAATCCCACTCCCACAAGTGGACAGGTCAGCCAAAGGGAAAGGCAGTTGGAAGCTGACTGCAAATGGGCTGCCAGTGAGTGTGACACCTGTCAGTGTCACCGACGCAATGAGTAATCCAGCAATAAAGTAATATGTAACACTCACCCGACATGCCAGAACAATAATGATCCATCTGATCCTCCACTGGCGAAGAAACCCTCGTGAATTGGATGCCAAGCCACGGCTAAAGAAAAGTTAATCACACACACAAAACATTGCCAATCAGACTTAGGAAGAGGGACGAGTGCTTCACATAGAGTTCACCTAATGCATGAGATTTTTACTGTGCAGTTGCTGGCAGGACAGCAAGGTGGCTGCTGATTTGTTTGTATGCATTTTGATAATTATTGCCTTTTATGGATGGGATTTCTTCCAGTACTGTATTCCAGATTTCTGCAATATATATATGTAATAGAGCAAGTGTTTTGATGTATGTATATGTCCGCACAGACATTACCGGGTTTGAATCCTTCATAAGCGCGAATTTATCTGCAGAACATCGAGGCCTTTATGTCTTATTTCAGCTTTATTAGCCACTTATTACTTTTTAAAATTGTAACAAGTTCGGCTTTAAAAGGCCACTTTTGCACAACCATCAATGCTCTTCTGCCTTTATAATGACGTCAGAAGAACAGGTTACACGCTTGGAACCAGATTGCCCACAAAAAATGCTAGAATGAGAATTTACTACAGATCCCTAAGCATGACCCCTTTTGAAAAAGCCACTCAGTCGTTCTAGTTCGTGGAGAAGCAAATCTGAAAAGCGCACCAAACAGAGGAACACTGGTGGAGGACAGATCTAAAATTGGGACCAAAGCACCCACCTGTGGCCTCCTTCTTGTGGCCTCGGAAGATCTGCACTTCCTCCTTCAGGTTGCGGATGTCGAAGAGCTTACAGAGGTGGTCACGCGATGCTGTGAGCAGCCAGTTCCCGTTCTGGTTCCACTTCACCTCCATCACGGTGTTCTTGTGGGCGTGCCTGTCGGTCGGCCGTCACAGCATCGCGGCCCGTCAATGCAGGACAGATAGGAGAAAAATGCAGGAGAGTAACTCGTGGAGGTGGAGAAAGGAGGAGAATGTTGAAGGGAGCTAACACTTAAATGAATGACCCGAAGGCAGCTGGCACTTAACAACCAGTAGGTAGGTAGCTAAGAAAATAATGAAAACAGGTTAAAAATTAGTAACTAAACATTTCATAAGAAAAACAAATAAACCGATTATATCGTGGCACGACAGTTTTTAGCCCTTCATTTATCAGTGTGATTGTAATATCAGAATGTGCATGCAGGGGAGTAAAGCGAGACAATCGGAGAACGCTTCGGCAAGAGCGATCACACACATCCGACTAGAGTTGACCTTGACAGAGACAGAACCAATAACGCACGAAAACAAAAGAAACCACAGAACCACATCGTATTCATCCCCTACTCACAGCGTGGCCAGGCTGTGCCCAGACTTGGGATCCCAGAACTTGATGGGCTGCTGGCTGTCCTTGCTGCCGGAAACGAGCAGCCCCTTGGTGGGGTGCCAGTCCACGCACTTGACATCAGCTCCGTGCCCTGCGCGTAAACGTTCACAGCGCCGCGTTAGTCCGTGCGACGATGGCTGGGTGTACGGCCCCGAAGAGCTGCTGTGATGTTTCCTCCGAGCCCAAGCGTGAAGGCGCAACTCTGACCCTCTCTACGGCGGTGGTGGCAGAGATATTAATAATAATTTTACATTCATAACGCGCACATATTCATTCAGTGTCGAAGATACTCATTCGACGAGAGGACTCAGAGAAGCGAGGAAAGCACAGAGAGGAGGAGGAGGCAGCCAGGCGGTTTGCCGGCGCCATTATAGCCACACACTGCTTCCTATATATTATGAAGTTATCGTCCAACTAATTAATGAGTGGTTTTTTAAGTTGTGGGAGCAAACCGGAGAACCCGGAGGAAACCCACGCAGAACAGGGGGAGAACACACAAACTCCACACAGAAAGGTGCCCGAGGTGGGAAACGAACCGCCTCGGGCAAGATTATTATTTCTGTGAGGCGCGCCCGTGTTGGCGAGTCGAGTGGACGTTGCGCGACTCGCTACTTGGTAGTGCTGAGAGGTGGCCAGCAGATGGCGGTACACGTCAGTTGCTGAACCGTTTGCTGGGATTGTTTTAGTTAGTGTTATGAGCCCTTCAATGAAAACGTCCTTTAGACACTCCTGTTGTATAGCCTAGACTTGTTTGTTTCACTTGTCATTATATGGCAGTGGCAAGACTGCCAGATGTGTCAATCCACTGTTGAATGAGTATTCCTGTCGTGTTCGTCATGAGGGTTGTTTGACCATACGCTGGTCATAACGGGTTAAAAAGGAACTAGGATTTAAGCAGAGTTGCTGCTTCTTCGGATTGAGAGGAGCCAGTTGAGGTGGTTCGGGCATCTGGTAAGGATGCCCCCCGGAAGGCTCCCTCTGGAGGTATTCCAGGCACGGCCCACTGGGCGGAGACCTAGAGGCCGACCCAGGACACGCTGGAGGGATTATATCCTTCGGCTGGCCTGGGAACGCCTGGGAATCCCCCAGGAAGAGCTGGAATTTGTTGCTGAGGAAAGGGATGTCTGGTCCACTCACCTTGGACTGACTGCTGCTGCCGCGACCCTCACCAGGACAAGCGGTTTAGAAAATGGATGGATTGATCGATTCCATATTACTCAGCATTAATATAAGCAGTGGTTGGGAATTGAATTCAAGTCGGCAGGTTCATAGTACAGTGCATTATTAACTGTGCCACCAATCCACTGCCAAAGTTTTATGGGTGCCAATTTCTTTATATGGTCAATTCAGGTGAATTGCACGATAAGCTTTATAAATGAGCAGGTTACCGACTAATTCATTTTTACAAGCCGTATAAACAATGTATTAGTAATTCCAATTTGTCACGTTAGGTGGTACCAATTTACAGGCCATAGCCAGTCTGGTATCCTCCAACACACATGAGATTTCAACATCAATGTTCTCCATTCATCTGAGTTAGGCAATGCACGTGTGAAGTGCATAAGATTTCGCCTGAGTAATTAATCAGTCACAACGCATTTTGTGCTGGGCAGTACGTGAGCTCTATTTTGGCTACAGTTGTATCGCAAGACTCGTGGTTATCAAGGAAATGTCCTGTAGGGTTGAATGGGTTTTTGTGAAATCAGAGATTCAATCTAGCCCAGTATAGCAATGTGTAAGGTCATGAAATATTGACAATGGAACAGTGTCGTAAAGATAATATATTGGCCACACCAACAAAACGCTCCAAGCTATTTTTGTGAACACTACCTCACTGAGGGTTCTTTTACGTCCAGAATTGTTTTAATAATTTCTAGCTTTATTTTGTTTTCGAAAATCCTCCACCTTGCTCCAGGCATGTTAACTACCGGACTACGCAGTCAATTTAGCGAGCAAATACAGGCTCACGGGGTAGACGAGAGCAGTACCATCCCCACCCAAATACCTCTCAGGATCCTCTCCTCGTGACATCGCATGAAGTCCCACACTCGCACTGTCCCGTCGTCTGAGCAGGTGGCAAACTTGTTGTCCGTTGGAGCAAAGCTGCAATTGTGCGTGGGAACACAAATACAATGCAGACGGACATGGGTCAGCCCCTAATGCAAGGCTTCCTCCACTTGCCAATAAAATAAGATCTTCCTTCCTTCGTCTAAATTCGAGGGCTACTTGCCTGAATTGTGTTCCTGTAAAGGTTATACAAGCGGTGACGTGTGGAAATATCGGTTGAAGGTTGCCAACAAGTTTTCAGCCTTGCAGCTGATGTGTCATCATCTGTCATGACATTCATTCATAAAGCCTAATATGCTTTGATTAATAACGCACGGCAAAAACCTCATTAGGGCACACCAAGCACCAATGTCAAAAAAGTGATCACACTACGTTCAAATAAATTCTGGTTATAACATCAAGAATAGATGGGAACCTACACACAGCCGTCGGCCACGTTAGGCCTACCATTTAAAAATGACCCACAAACAATACTTATTATTCAAAGTAGGGATGCTAGCTGGTTGTCAACCTCCGAACTGGCTGCCCAACATCAGAATGTTAGCTGGCGGGAAGCAGGTGCAAGCATTGCATTGGTGCGGTAAAAGCAAGCCCTACTTTTGTGTTGAGTTAATGTTGGACATAACTAAGGCGTGTGTTCATGTGTGGCAAGCCAAGGGTATCTGAAGGTACAATATGGTTCTTAGTACCCCCCCCCCCCATGGATTGTAACCTTATCGTGGTATGGGTTGGGGAGATGTGTTTCAATGAATTGCAGAGCTACGCCGCCTGGAGTCCAACACTCCTGCTCGGGTCTCCTTCGGTGAACAGGTATGGGTGAAGCATCCAGACAAATTACGATCCGAAGACCATCCATCCATTGTCAGAGAACACTTAATCCTGTCGAATACCGTCCACATTGAATGAATGTGCGCGTTATAAATGTAAAATAATTATTATTTACATTTCCCACAATAAGGTGTTTTTTTTTAAGCATTAATATTCTGTTGATTATCATACTAATTAGATGTGGCACACAGAGGTACTCTACCTGGCAGTGTTTTTGGATTTTGCTATTTGGCAGAGGTCGATTACATTCCATTAATGTTTCAGTATTACACGCGACTCATAACATTCGGAAGTCACCTCGTCTCAATGTAGAAAAATATTTCACTCATTTGCTTGCATTCGCATTTAGGTCTAAACATGTGTGCTAACATGACTTGCTTGTATCCAATGAAAATTAAGCCACCCGTAAAAGGTTGTCGATAGCAAAAATATGTATGTTTTCCAAAGTGAATTGTGTAAAACTTAGCACCAATGCCGAAACAATCATTAAGTCCCAGAACACTCGAAAAACGGTATACCCAAGAAAATCTCGCATTCAAAACAGAGCTGACTGAAGGGGATCAAGCTACAACCAGATGACACGTGAGGGTCAGTACAGATTTTTCCACTAGGTGGCAGACATAACGTGGTCAAAGATGCAGGCACCCTTGCACAATGGCACATTAGAAATGCAGAGCTATTACTCAGTATTTGACCTGATGGTGTACAGCCAAGTGAGATTACATTAAATGTGTATATGCTGAGTACTTTAGGAATGATGGCAATGTTTCTAACGCCAGCAGTCGAGACGTGAGCATGTTTGTAACGCGTCGATGAACAATGGCCAGTGGCATTCCCAATCCAGCCACATTTTATACAGCACTGTAAACTATAGCAGGTCTCAACCCTTTGCTAATAATGTCAGTTTAAAAAATATATAGATCTTTCACAGCACAAAAGCCAGTCTTACCTTTTTGTATTGCTGGTGATCACAATTTTACCTAATAAGGCTAGATTCTAAATTACTTGTGCTTTAGTAGCTATGCTGAATGTGCAAACCCTGAATGATTGTTATAAAAAAGGGTGGAATTTGTGGGGCATGACTGGGGATTTGTATTCGGCTTGTGTTCTTAAATTGGAAGCTATTTTACCTCTCAAAAGTATAATAAATGCAGGAAATGTGTTCTCATCAACTCAAAATTTCCTGGAGAAGACCCAGGCCAGCCCGCTTTAAAGGGGATCACTGACCTGACTGAGTTCCCAGAGTGATTTTTTCCAATTCCACCCTTGGTTATCAATGAAGAACATTGGCCACATCCCCAAAATGTTTTGGAATTTATGTGAAGTGTTGGTAAACTGTCAATGTATAATGTTGAGAAGAAAAATACATTGCTGTACTTCATGCAAATTGATTTTTTTCAAAAACGGTTATTTACATGTGAAAATCCTGGCAGATGGGCTCCGCCTAGGCAACACAGGACCACGGCCCAAGTACCACACGTTAACAGAGAAACTCACCTCGCCTTGACTCAACACTTTCCATTCTGACCCACAAGACGTTAAGACCCATACATACACTTGGAACCATACAAAACAAATAAATCTGCACAGCGCAGCCTTTACACAGCACTCTAACCCACTCACACTGCTACAACACACTCACCCCACCCTTACACAAAACCGTGACTTGCATCAAATAAAAGCTACAAACATAGACATAAGAATTTACAGCCCATTTGTAATGCCACTGTTTGGCCAAAGGCCTCCCACTCCATGTTGGCTGTGGAAGTGATCTGAAATATACTTCACTCTCCATGCTGATACATGTGGGTTCATGAAAGTGGAAAGAGGGCCCAGGACCACTTTAGATATCAGTCACCACTGATGTTAGCCGTCGCCAGGAATCAAGCTCGGGTCGTTGCAATAATGGCACAATCCGCTAACCACTGCACAAGCAATGTCAATAACTCATGCATGCGGATAGCATCTTTACCTTAGCTCATTATGTCGACAAATATCTTCACAGTCACCTATATGCAATGTTATTCAATTGTTGGTCATATGGAAGCACCACATAGCATCTGTGAGCAAGTAGGAGGTGCTAGAGTGGCCATAGATAAAGCGACTGATGTGGACATGTCGTTGGAATTTTTTTTTAGGGATATTTCCAATATATAATGGGTATTAAAGCTACTCAAATCTACGGCAGAATGGAGCTGTGCAAGGACGCACCTGCATGTGAGAAATCAATTTCAGAAAGTGGGTCAATCAATTTGATGGCAAAACAATGCTGACAAACCTAGAAGCCGGAGACGGAGCGTAGCAGCGGTAGTGACAAGAAAAATCAGGATCATACCAAAACAGTATTTTCAAGTTGCGAATTCTACCAAACACTTCGAGGCCGAGCTGAAAGACAATGATGTCCAGAAGCTGACCATCGTGCTTCGAAGAATCGCAAAGAAGAAGTTGGTTCAGGAAGACAAAAGTGACCTGATAATGCTGGGGATTACATGACGGTCACGTTCATGTTTGAACAGATTTCGATAATATTTTCTAAGGAAGTCCTGGTGAAAATACTGGCACTGTGCATAATCAACGTATCAACTCACACTGGCTTTCTAAACTCTCGCCTCCACCATGTCTCACACTCAAATGTGCTTTAAACCTAATGTGACCCACACACCATCCTCCCCATGTCTCTATGCTCACCCTATATCCCCCTCCCCCTTTCTCAATTTGATGTTGCTTCTTTTCTTGTTTTAAAGTGTAGTTGTTCAACAAATCCAGAATTATAGTAATTGGACATCCGTTAAACATTATACATTCTTGTACAAAGACGGTACATATTGTATAAGTCCTTACCGTAAGGCTATGCCAGTGAAACAAAACAGTGATGTGTAATTTTAGTGACAAATGTTAAAATCTGTCAGTCGAGTGTTTATTCTGGATTCCCCACTTCTCATATTGGAAAACGGGTTCTGGTGTAATCTACTATCAACCACACAACCCAGCTGGTAAAAGGCTACCAACCTACCAATTAATCTTATAAGTGCACATACATGGGGCACAAATATTGCCCAACAACTTCCATTAAGACCATGGAAGGGTGTTATTGGCCAAGTATGGACTGTGTGCAATTCACAAGTGCTCCGGTTTAGACTCGGTGACTCCTCATATTTAAATGTGCAACATGTGGCAGCATTAAGGGCAGTGAGAGAACATAGACAAGTTCACCAGCATCTGTGAATCTCAACCAATCTCTGCAGCTTGAAGGGTGGAGCCAACGAGTGATGCAGACCTAATTATAGATAAGGACTATGATCACCTTATAGGATTAAAGGTACCAATAATGATCATCCTATAAGCATCACATAAGCAAGTGCTCACTGTATGCACATACTTAATGGGATGTCACACGGTTTGGGCAACACTACCTGGCCATTGTTTTTTTCCATTCACAGAACTCAGGTGAGGTTAGGTACAGGGGTGTGAAGGCGTTGCTCCAATATGTTCGGCTGATCATCCCAATGACATCCAGGGACTAAACGTTAATTCAGGTTTCTGGGACTGTGCTCAGAGATGAAGTCACGGTGCCACATACCTCATGTGAAGGTTCCATATGCAATACACTGTAATTCTTTAACTAAAGAATGTGTGATATGTCACGAGCCTAATAACGTATAACATGATTATGTGTATCTTGATTGAACAATTGATGAGATATGCACGACAATTATTTAGAACTAAATCTATTTAGGAAGGCTGAAGAGCAAAGATCATGTGAAAATGTTAGTGCTGCCAACAACTGCAGAAATAAATGCATGGTATTTCCATTCTTAAATCTTGCCAGTCCTTTCGGAAAGACACTTCTGAAGAGCCTAGACATTTGATAAAAACGTTGCTCATACTACTTAGGTGAGGAACTATGCTGGGTGGATATTTCCAGGCTTGTTGCTATGGGTATCCTTGCCAAGACTTGCAGTATTGTGCAAACAAATAATTCCGTTTTTGCTACAGCAAGTCTAACTTGAAGGTGTCAAGGCTGGTCCACTGTAGCAATGTTTAATCTAGATGAGACTTACAGTTGATGTTGCATCAGCGAACATTTCAATGCCCCTGATATTCGTTGTGTTAAAAAGGACCGTCCACAAAATGTTGATGTCATGAGGTGCCAAGATCTTTACAGTCAGAGCTGCTCATCCTCCTACCTTGACATTTTAAAATTTTACTCATAGCATCCAGGTGTTTTTAAAAATAATAAATATGCCTATGAAGCTGCGGAGCTTTGAATCCCCAAACTCCTGCAAGTTTCTGTTTCCAGGGCTAAAGATATTACCATCCACCTGAGACTTTCCTAGAAACGCAATTAGCTCCACGTCCATTCAAGTGAGATGGTGCATTTGCGTGTTTACTCCCCAGGGTAACTTTGCTGTGTTAAGTGAACTGAAATATGTAATGCCAATAGGGCAACAATGCCACTACAATTTGAAATCGGTATAATCTTGCCTTCATCAGTTTGCAGTATCAAAGTTTAGATTTTGGTGCTATGACGGCGAGCTATATTCTAATGGTATACAACGTGACTCCGCTAAATGTGCAGTATCTTCATACGTGGGTTTCATTCCAATTTTATGCACTGTTTATCACAGTAGACATGTTCACTGATATTTAGGTGCATATCTGCATTTTCTTCATAAGTAAACTAATAACTGAAGATGAATAGTTGAACTGAAACTTTTGTTCGGCAAAACCCGATTGCTACTTATGAAAAAAAAATCATGAAAATGTGTCCGGATATCATGACGGTTTGCCCTTTATTGTACTTTTCTTCATGTCTTATTGCTTTGCCATGATCTTTATTCGCAGAATGTGCTGTCTGCATCTTTATTACGTTTGCAAATATTTTATTTTGCTGGGCAAATCCACGTGTACAAAAATGTAATGAAAATATAAAATAACCTTCTACTTGGAGACCTGGATACTCGAATAGCTTTAGATTGCATGAGCACGTACAAAACCAAACCGCAGAGCTCAGCTGGCACAAACACTGAAATAACGGTCATACTAGTGTGACAATAATAATAAAAATAGTTATTGTTATAAGAGAATAAAAAGCTTACACAGCACCTTCCACCACAACGCACTACGGGGCACGCCGGCCGACGCCGGCTCCGGGAGAAACGCAGGCCGTGCCGCGACATCGCACAACAGCGCGGCCGTGCGGCGTTCAAATACAAACGGGCGGCAGTTACACCGGCAGGACAGTGACAGAGCGCACACAGTTTACTAGTGACGTCAAGCGGCCTCCTCCCTTGCCGGAGCACGGTGCTGCCATGAGGGGGAGAAGCTTTCCTGCACCTGGCTTCGCGGACGGGCTCCTTGTGCGCCTGGAACATCTTCACGTTGTTCATGTTCGACTGCCAGTACTTGACAAATCCACCGTGGTCGGCCGTCAGCATCCACATGTCATTGTGCGACCAGGTCATCGCGCGGACTGAGCTGTCGTGGGCCTGGGCGAGGAGGCAAGAGAGGGAGCACGTGTCAGCAAAAACTAAGCATCGATTAGTTTACGTAAATACACTCTAACGCCCACAATGTGTGCATTGAGCCGAGTGTGCGAAAGTATTTTATTTATTTTATTGTGTGAAATTAGTTCATGTTCAATGCATGTAAATGGTATTGTATGAGGAAATACGTATTGGATAATTTTAGTCACGTATAACATTTCATATCTCATTATTATTATTGAAAATGGGAATTAGAATATGTTCACAATCAATAAACAAGCATAACCACTGCTGTGACTTGCAACAATTTTACGGCTGTGACGAAACATTAAAGCAACAAACGTTGTTATCTAGCATCATAATAAAAAAATACATGAGATGCGATAACTGTTTTTCAAATCATTACGTTTGACACTGTTAGATTAACAAATCTGGTTCTCACTCACTTGAAGAATGGTCTCGAAGTTGAAAGCAAGACCGTTCCACAGAGTAAACTCCCCACTGGAGGCTCCTGTTACAAGCCGTCGACCTTCAGGTGTCCACTACACAGAGGCATAGGCAACATACTTTCCTTTTTCCATAGGCACAAATATAATATGAACACTCTATACAATGCTGTACAAGTGAAAACAGACAAGTGTGCCTTGCAGACTAACACGATTAAAGCATTTCACCGAAAATAGTTAACGACTACAATACATTTGGCCCAATATGAAGAATGTTAGTACTCGAAACTAGAATTGAATCCAACGGAGTTAAAATCTACACTTATTTTCATAACATTATGACTTATATCGGTCACATGGACAGTGCTATAGTTGTGATATTCAAATATTTGATTGTCAATGAGTTGAAATGGGATCTCACATAGTATTGACATACGTTAAATATTTAAAGAATGAATAATAATTTGAATACACCCAAGGATAGATGCTATACTTTATCTTGCTTTGTGACAAATAATTATTTTCAAGTTTTTTTACTCACCCTTACGACAAAGACAGGACATTTAACTTTGTTTGTTGATGTCCTGACAAACTTCGTTGTTACTGCATTTATGGGTTTGTGCATCATTCCCATTGGCGGCAGTAACTGTTGAGAAAAGAAGCATTTACACATGTATAAACAAAACGGCAATGTTCTAGTGGTAAGCACTGCACTTGGTGCATACAGTATAGGTTTCTCAGTATCTGTAAAAGATACATTTTGCACAAACAGAATACTAAAAAGATAAATAAAACTGATTTCGATACAAGATTACATACAAGATGAACAAAGGGATGTCTGGTCCACTCTCCTTGGACTGCTGCCACCGCGACCCTCACCAGGACAAGCGGTTTAGAAATGGATGGATGGAAATGTTATCGAGGGCAGCAAGTTTATGTTCAGTGGGAGCAATGCGAATGCGCGCGCATCTACACAGTAGGTCTTTGGGTTGTAGCAAGAGGTTTATGGTTTTCGTAATTTGATTGAACAACAGGTAATCTGGGTGAGTCAGATTTCACCGCAAATTAATTAAAGGAATCACGTCTGTAAAAAAACGCAGCATCTGAAAAACGAGATAATAAATCAATCGGAATCGTTTGACAAATGCCAAGCTGTCCACGAGGCTACCAGTGTGTAACCAATCCCTCTCAGCAACTGTGTCCTCAAATCCTCTTTGCCCCATGAACATGTGTGTCAAGTTACAAAAACGGAGCACTTACGTCACCATAGTACGATGGGTCGGGCTGAATGGCTCGGAGGTCCCTGTGGTCTCTCTGCCACACTCGGTTCTGGAACGCAAACCACGCAATCCCCATTGGATATTAGAATGCGATTCAACAAAAAAATAACTGTGGTCAATGATACAGAGGACTGCTTCATTCACATCAAGTTCTTTTCTCTGGTGAATAAGGTAATCACTTCTGCTAGTTGAGATACTTGTTGATAAGATTTAAAAACATTTTTAAAAAAATTGAATGAGCGCATACATTTAGCAAGCTTTCAATCGACATTTTTTTTACAGAACTTTTGGCGAAAAGCAGCAAAAATACGTGAATAGTGTAAAACAAAACCACAGTATGTTAGTAATGTTAAAAGGTAGCTCAATTCATCCCTTAAAGAGCTACATGATTACCGTTAACGCAAACAAAACTTACAGCATTTTATCTCTTTATATTCCTGCAAATAATACGAGACGTTAAATTCCCACGGTTGCCAGTAACTGACCTCCAGGTATTTGACCACGGAAGGGTTGTAGTCGATGGTTTTACGGTTAACAGATTTCCGCATGCGCTTCCCATCGAAGGTGACTTGCTGCATGCCGTCCATCTGCCCAAAGTCGGAGCGTTTGTAGAAAACATGTTTGGGCCCCTGGTGTTGAAACTTTGGCATGTGAAAGAACCTTGGGGGCGATGTCATGTCCATCGCCATGGTGCGACTCTGTTTTGCGTCTCAGTGGCCACACGGTTACCTGCAAGGGGTGTTGAACATTTTATTTACAACTGAGCCACCCCGTCCGTAACTTTGCATTTCAATCACGGTTTTTGCTTAACATACAAAATTAACTTTATACAATTCCCAAATACTTAATGCAAAACAGGTGTCATGTACTTGATAAAACATATTATTGCATATGGCAATACGTTCAGGAGCTGAATATCAATGTCGAAGTCTGCTAGTCAAGAAAGGCCCTCAGGAGAGTTTGTATAGTTTACTATTCCTCTGCTGAAGCGGCGGCAGTCTAACGGAAATTTGCATGGTCCATAGTTTGGCATCCATGACCACCATCGCAGTGAGGCTTGTCTTTAAACAACATACATCCAACTTCGACAAGCTGTGTGTATTGGTTGCGATCTGCCACAAAGGCCCAAGGCCAGTAGTGCATGAATCCAATGAAATTCACCAGGAGACACACGAATTGGAAGAAGCACATCTTAAAGTTAGCAACACATATAACCCCGCCTTGTAATTAATCACAGTTCACAATAGCAAGAACTGATCCATCCATCCATTTTCAGAAACCGCTTAATCCTGTACAGGGTCGCAGTGAGCTGGAGCCTCTCCTGGCAAACACAAGGCGCAAGGCAGGGTAATGCCCAGGATAGGACGCCAATCCCTCACAGAGCACCGGGGGGAATTTAGTCAGCAGGTCAATAAACCTAATTTAATGTACATTAAACTAATCCCTTAGAAATGCCACGTCCTCTAACAGCGTGGACATGTGGGTTTCTCAGTATTGTGGCCATGGTAATAGCAGTAATTATGAGGCAAAACATTTTATTACACAAATACCACTCTTAAGATTGGTAGTTAACCAAAATGCTATCTTACATGTTGCAGGTTATAATGTTTACTGAGGAGGTGATTTTCATTCTGTGCCTTTACACCTTCACCACCATCTTATGTTCATTTCATGTGGTACACATTAAGCATGTACACTCTCTATTCGACAACAAATACACAACCATAGTTGTTTAATACAAGAAAAATGCACACAGGTTATTCCAGTTTCCTTCATTTAACATTACTGCATAACCAATTATTTCCTTGCCACTTCATTTACAAAGAGATGTCGAAACATATTGAGTTATGTGTAAACTGAAAAGTATAGAATTCCTTGTAGTTTCGGCACAAATATCCTGTCGAGGTTGTGAAAACTATATTTCTTCCTGATGATGCCTCAAATGTGGGAGGCGAAACATCGTAAAAGTGGAACGTTCAACATGGCTATCCCAAAAGAGTAGCCCTTGAGAGTAATTTTCTTATATTTCTTCCTATTGCCCACAATTTAATCCATAACGCCAGCTTCATAATAAACTTTACAAGAAGGCTTTCGTGACCCATGTTACCCATAATATATCCCTCGTATGTGTTGGGTGAGGTAAAAATAAGTGTAGCAAACCCGCCTCCGGATACTATATCGATAATAGGTCCTGTGGTAAATTGTTTAAAGAAAATTGCGCTGTAATCAAAGCGAGTACACAAAAACACACGGAGACAGACGCATCCACAAGCGGGGAGACATCTATCACGAGCCAAAAAGAACACTGCGCGGCACAAAATAAGTTCATGAGCAGAAACGAGATGTTGCCATCACTATAGAGTAGTTGTGATAAACTGCAATGTCGTCGGGAGGCCGTCATTCAGCAGTAGATTGCTCATTACGGTTAAATGTATGTGTAGGTAAAAGTGTACACGTGATCTGAGCGGGAACCCCTCCCCTACACACTTTGAGATGAATTGAGGTTTGATTAATCGTTCACATCACGATCGCTGGTGATGATGATCATGGTGATGATAACCGATGAAGGCTGACAAACGACTGGCCGCCGATGTTAAAATTAAAGATCATCAAGATCTCATCAATTCACGATGGCATGGTTAATGCCATGCGATCATGCCGCGATGGTGCGGTGAGTAGCTCTTCCGCCTCACAGCAAGAGTTTCCCCCGGTTCGAATCCCGGCTCGGGTGCCTTTCTGTGTGGAGTTTGCATGTTCTCCCCGTGTCCGCGTGGGTTTTCACCGGGCACTCCGGTTTCCTCCCACAGTCCAAATACATGCATAGGTTAATTGCCCTGTGATGGACTGGCGTCCCATCCTGGGTATAGTCCTGCCTTGCGCCCTATGTCTGCCGGGATACGCTCCGGCTCACCGAGAACCTGTATAGGATTAAGCGGTTTCTGATAATGGATGGTTAATGCTCGTGAGAATGACGACCCTGACGGAATGTGGGTAATGGCAACGTGGTGACCAAAGATTATATATACATCACGGCTAGGACTTGACGATAGCCCGCTAATACGTGACGATGAAATTAACAATACCGGATTAATAACCCGAGCTAATAAGTGACCAAACACACACGTGAGAGAAAACACTCAGACCATGAGGCCTACACGAGGCTTGAACCAACTCCTCACAGACATAAACCACGAAGCGCGATCGCGTAAACTTTCAACGCGTCAACACACACAGACACCAACAACGCGCGAAATGCTAACAACGAGACAAAACGTAACATTAAGCATGTTTAAATATCGCAAACGTTTAAAACACGGGGAGGAAGGGGGCTTGCCTACGCAACATGGCGACCGCGGCCTACACACAACACGAACCCGTCGCTTTAATTCACGCTCGCCTCAAAAATGTCACAAAACAATTGGAACACAAACTCAGGACGAGACTGCTGCTACTGCTGCTTGCTGCGATACTCACTGGCGACACTGGGAATCTTCACCTAAATCTCCCTCCACGCAGTCAGTGATTAATAACAAGGACCACAACACGAAGCGGCATCGTGAGACCCCCCTGAACGCGAGGCGACGAGACGAATCCAATCGGGACTTCGATTATATATGTGTTACGGAATCGATTCCGGCGGTGGTTTATATCGGGTTTGTTTTGTTTACCTGTTACGCGAGTCTGTCCCCACCCCCCTGTTATTTCACCATTAACCAATACAGTAAATGTATACTGTCGCCGGTGACCTGCAGTTTTGCGTTCACGATAACTCATGCGCCCGATGTTTTTATATGCGCTTCGTCGTGAGCTAAGGAATCGATTCCGTGACGCCTGACTCCACATAGTTATTTAAGTGTATGTTTAGGGCAGGGTCGCGGTGAGCCGGAGCTTATCCCGGCAGACACAGGGCGCAAGGCAGGGCTATACCCAGGATGGGACGCCAGTCCATCACAGGGCACCGGGGGAAATGTAGTCAGCAGGCCAATTAACCTATGCAGCAGCAGCATGTCTTTAGACTGTGGGAGGAAACCGCAGGTGCTCGGCGAAAACCCACGCGGACACGGGGAGAACATGCAAACTCCACACGGAAAGGCACCGGAGCCGGGAATCGAACCCGGCGGCTTCTTGCTGTGAGGCGGCAGCGCTACTTACCGCGCCACCGTGCCGCCCATCACTCCTCAGTTATATCGCAAAATATGTTCTAACCTACGCGTCGCTTTTGTTGCCCCTTCATGTGTAAGTAGCGCTGCCGTCTCAAGGTAGAAGCGTTCACGTCGCGATCCCTGTCAGGTAGTACTTGGTATTGCCTGCGAATTCTACCAAACACTTCGAGGCCGAGCTGAAAGACAACGATGTCCAGAAGCTGACCGTCGTGCTTCGAAGAATCACAAAGAAGAAGATGTGTAATCCCACGGGTGAATCCTGCGATATATTGTGGCATCGCAACGGCCGTGGAGTAGAGTTGCCACCTGTCCTGGTTTTCCCAGGATCGTCCTCCTTTGAAGATGCAGCTGTCCTGAGAAATACTGAAGTTTGCACAAAGGAAGTCATTATTCAAAGTCCGATTTTTTTGTCAGTCCTTGCTCTCTTCATCTGTTAATCCCCACGAAATGTCCCAGGGGGGGGGGGTGACGATAGCGTGGGAGAGACCTCCACCCAGCAGTGGAGAAATCATGGTTGATGATCGCGGTGGTGAGCTACTATAGTTGTGGTTTAAAACATGCTCTCACGGCTCTCAAATGCACCGTCTCTCTGAATGCGTCTGATTGGTAAGTAAATACCGTACCACACAGCCCAACCCTATGTTCTTCTCACACAGAACACTATGTTCTCTTCCTGATTCTGAAGGGCCCTGCTGACATGTACAATGCTCCGGAAGATAATTTCCAGAAGACATCTACCGGAATGGGTCTTCTGGATGATCCTACGGCCACTAAACATCCTTCGGAAGAAATATTAATCCATCCTTCCATTATCAGAAACCACTTAATCCTGGGTCGCGGTGAGCCGGAGCCTGTCCCGACAGACACAGGGCGCAAGGCAGGGCTATACTCAGAGTGGGACGCCAGTCCGTTACAGGGCACCGGGGGAAATTTAGTCCGCAGGCCATTTAACCAGGGATACTCCTTGCAAATTGAAAAATGTGTGTAATGCTGTGTATTTTGGACTATTTTATTTTAAAAATACTATGTCCTTCTTCTTTGCGATTCTTAGAAGCACGATGGTCAGATTCTTGCGAGATACGTCATACTCAATATTGAGTAACAGCCAGAAGAAAAAGAATACATTTTAAAAATTATTATCAACAATTGCCATGTTTGTTGTGTCGCAGGAGTCCCGTAAAGAGCTTGCAAGCTCACTGGGTATATGTTTCTGCTGTAAATAATAATAAACGTCTATCTGTGAGGCGGCAGCGCTACTCACCGCACCAGCGTGTGCCTTGTCTGCACTCTACTACCCAATCTCTGCAG
>JAZEWU010000032.1:2266483-2290635 GCA_036362915.1 Geotria australis | reverse complement strand
GTAAGAAAGGTTTCTACGTGCGTTCCTTTGGGACAGGGACGCATGTGAAACTGCCCGGACCCGCTCCGGACAAGCCCAATGTGTACGACTTTAAAACGACCTACGAGCAAATGTACAGCGACCTGGTGATGAAGGACAAAGAACTGTATCCCGTCCCTGCTCACCGGCCCACAGGACCAATGCCCCCCCCTCCAACAAAACCCACTGCCATGAGTGTGCGTTTACTTTCTATTAATTGATAACTGTGCGCCATGTGTGTTATGTACTTTAGCACCCGTGGGTGCATTTTTAGATTTACTATGGCAGTTTGCACAAAGGTAAGAAGCCCGGTTATTTTATTTTAGTTTTTTTTACACTTGGAATCAATACCTCCATCCCTATTACATCAGTCGGTCAATAAAAGTGAACTTTTGAAAAAGCATTTTTTTGCATTTATGTAGCTAATAGAGTTGGAAGAGCAGGGAGTTGATAACAAAAGAGAGCATGTGGAGGTTTTGACATGAGTTTTGGGGGGAGGTGCGTGTGGTTCATAAGCAGAGTCACATTAGGGTATGATAGATTTCCTATGTACATAAACCCACTGGCCCACCTAGGTCATTGCAATTACAGGCAGCATATAGGCTATTTCATATTAACGTTCTAGCTTAAGATTTTAAAAGTGGGGATACTTGAAGGGTTGAAGGTTATTATTACGTTCCTCTGGTGGTAATATAGAATGTAGACAGCATATGCACACTGGATGAACCAGGAGACATGTTATGGTCCCGATGGCTTCTCAGATGAGGCAGTTTCACCTTTTAAAGTTTTGCACCAAGTTGTTTGAAAATAGAATTACAAGCACTTGCATTTCAGCGGCAGCCCACAGGCCTGGTGGCTGATCCACTTCTGAAGATTGACTCCAGGGCAGCGAATGATGAAGAAACCTTCAAAGTAAGTTTTGCTGTCGTTCCTGGAAGGCTACCTTCAGAGTGGAGACACTTTGACATGCCTGTGTTCACAAACTAGCTTCTGCACATACTAGCTTCACTAGCTTCTGCACATACTAGCTTCACTCAAACGTAGCAAAATATATTGGGTGCTGGCACTTCATCGCCAACTATGAAGCGTAATCATTGTAGCCAAAATTGGGTGCTTTCTTTTTACTGGTATGGATATCTTAAGACAAAACCCATGCACAGACAAGCCAATCAAAAAATTGACAGCTTAACATTTTTTTTTGTTATTGTAGTCAACCTTGATCGCTCCACTGCCGGATGAAAGCCCCCCAAGTGGTCGCCATTTATTGCTGTTTCGTGCTGCAGAACGTCTCGCTCTTGCTTCTTGATGGCACACATCTTCTGTGTGCCCTAATTTAGTTTCTACTTTTGTTGGTCTTGACCACCCATTCATTTCAGCATCGTATTCTGCCCAAGCCCATTTTTATCCAATTTTACATCTTCAACTTCGTGTTCTCTCAAGTTTGTAGCTTGTTGCTTTTGAACACGTAAGCTTTTTCATTTTCTTAGTGACCATGTTTCTAATCCTTATGTCATAGGTAGTATACACTGAAAGCTTTCTTATATTGGCATTTTGTTATCGCAATTTTTTCGTCGATCTTTAGACAAATCACAACAATAGCAAGCGTACAACATTTTTCGTTATGGTTAATAGAAAAAAGCCCCCCAACTTTCGTTTTTTTTTATCTACCAAATTATGGCGCTAGTACTTTATACAGAGTGCGCCAGAAATAACTAGCATTTAAAGTAGAAATAAATGTTACGCCCACTCTTTAAGTATCTATATTAAAATGTTGCTAGTCTGTCGGTGTGTCTCCATCCGTGAGTCAGTCCGCGTTATGCTCGTGGCGTGTGCTCGGCACGCGCCGCATCCCAGGACCAATGGGCGCAAGGGACGCGTGGCATGCCCCCCCCCATGCGATATGGGGGAATCTAATCGCGGGGAGCGGTTAGACAACGGAGGAGGAGGTGAGAGAGAGGCGAGGATGAGGTGACGGGGAGATGGAGACAAGGTGGGGACGAAGTTACGGGGAGACAGCAGGAGAAGCTGAGTAACCAATCAGTACGTCACCCGAATTGAGACCCGAATATCGGCCCTAACCAGCCTAGTACAGTTAAATTAGGGTAATTGTTATAGCTTTCTGGTGGATCGGGGAACCCATTGCGATCCACCAGGATGGATCACGGTGCTTGGCGTATGGGCCACCGCTGCGCTACACGGACAAGGTACATCCCTCCAACATATCAATTTCACAAAGTTAGACCTCATCAACAGCTTCTTCTTCTTTGCGATTCTTCGAAGCACGATGGGCAGCTTCTGGACATCGTTGTCTTTCAGCTTGGCTTCGAAGTGTTTGGTAGAATTCGCAGGCAATACCAAGTACTACCTGACAGGGATCGCGACGTGAACGCTTCTACCTTGACCCCCGCCACTTGTAAAGCTTTCACAAGTTATACAGTGAAGATGTTTTCCAAAAAAATAACTGGGAAAAATACGTAAACAAATCGAGCTATTACTAAAGAGAGGACTAATTACAATTGTAAGCTGTTGGTGTCAATCATGCAAATTAAAATAATTTTTGTTACACCAATTCCCAACATTTAATCCATTTAACTGCCTTAACACAAAGGTTTTTTTTTAAACATATGCCAACATTTGTAATTGGCCACTTGGACCAAATTTAAATGGCTATTTTAATCAAAAGACTTGAAGCCTTTTTCAGCAATTAGCATCACCATGTCAGATTAGTCTGGTTTTTAACATTGAAGTGAGTTATTCCAAACCCTATTGGTTAATCTAATTTAAGAGCTTCACATTACTGATGTAGGATTTCACGCCTGGATTCATGATGGTTGCTCTTTAAATCTGTTCTTTTGGGATAGCTGTGTCGAGCGCTCTCCCTCACGACGTTTCACCTCCCACGTTGGAAGCATCATCAGGCGTTTGAGGATGCTTCCAACGTGGGAGGCGAAAAGTCGAGAGGGAGAGCACTCAACACGGCTATCCCGAAAGAATAGCCCTGAAGAGCAACCATCATGAATCGAGCCGTGAAAACCTACATCAGTACAGAAGCAAGTTCAATATGGGCATATTACCCGGCATGACATGGATTGGAAAAATAGACTTTGACATAGAATGCGAGCTGAAAAGTGCAAAGCAGTGTAGAGGAATATATAATGGAGATTGCACTGAGAAGGGAAAGCATAGACAAGAACATCTTGTCAAGAAAATCATGTTAATAAAAGTGGGCTTGGGAAGGACACGACTAAAATGGCTTATAGCTGATGGAAAAGACATGGAGTGGCAACCAAAGAAGGAAATCCACTCCAGCATACGACTCTCATGGAGACGGAGCAACGAGATCGACTCGTACGCAGGAGCACGATGGATTGTGGCGACGCAAGGCTTCCGTGAGCGATGGCGAGGATATGGGGAGGACTTCATCCAGCAGTGGGTAGATATGGCTGATGGTACATTTAACGTAAGCTTATTGTCGCATGTTTATCTGTTACCTTATATAAAAATTAACAAAACCACTCGCACGTAAATAGGGCATAGTATCTAGTACATGAAGCAGTGATTCTTGAAACTCAAAAGACTTAGGTAAGTAGGGCTGCAATTGTATTCGTAAATCATTCACTTTAACATTTATTAGGCAGAGGAATATACAGGGAAATCTCATTGAACCAGTTTCTTGCATTTTCCCACAATATTTTTAGGTTCTGAAAAATCCTGAGCACTTTCGTTTTTCCCATTAGAAGCATCGTTATATTTTGCTACTTGTCAACATTTTTTCTCCCTGCCATTTTCTATACGTTTTCTATCTCTTTGGATGTAGGTGCTATGGTGTGGGAGACTGGAGATGTTTGGCGTGAGACGAGGTATGTGTGGATTGAGAGACTTGAGATGCATGGAGTTGGGTGGGAAGATAATAATAATAGCATTTTAAAGAGCGCCTTTCACCCGAGGGTCACAAAGCGCTGCACAAGATGTGTGGAGTGGGACCAGATGTGTGGAGTGAGAGAATGGACTTGGGTGGAAAATGTATGGTGTGATATGTGTGTATTGAGAGACTGGAGATATGTGAAGTAAGATGAGGTATGTGGAGTTAGGCGGGAGATATTTAGAGTGTGACATGGTGCAAGAAAGGAAGAAATGGGCTAAGAATGAGTGAGAGATGTGTGGAAAGCAGACTTAATGCAAGATCTATGGAGTGAGAAGCACAAATCACAGGGATGTGTGGAGTGAGAAGTAGATTCATCACAGACATTGAGAAAAGCTTTGAATAGAGATGCAGCATCAGTGAGGGTGAGAGTAACAACTGGAGCGTGTGAAATTAAGGACCTACTTACTATGGCAGGAACATTCAGATAATATTTTAACTCTATAACATTTACATTACAATAGCGTTTCAACCATTTAAACCAACATTGTAACCTGCATTTCAGTAATCTTTGGCTTTAATTGCCTAGAAAAGCAAACAAAAAGCCATGACATGGCTAATTACATGTGTTTTTAAAATTAAGAATAAGCATCTACATGTAATTATATACCCCTTTCTGAAATTAGCTTATTTGTCCAATATTATTAAACTTGTCTTGTTTGTATGCTCAATTGGTGTTGCAATTGAGCTTATAAACATTGCCTCGGAAGGGACATTACACCTTATCCATTGCTTGCAGAGGCACCGTGACAGGAGGCTATTGTAAATATTACCCCACACGACATGAAACTCGGTATGAAGCGTAACACGAACACAACTTGGCCAAACGAAAATTAATTTACAATGAAGAGGAATTCACTCCTACATTCTGTCTGCATGGGTGAAGACCAGCCTTGTTTTAACTTCAGAAGAAATGTCTGGATTTACCTTTTGGGTAACCTTTTGCCTCTAACAACTTCATTTGAACATTGCATCCTTTGGTGGAAAGGATTCTGTGCTACTTTAGTGCGGCTGGACCAGTCCAGGAAAATCTGCTTTGAATACTCCGGGCTTGGCCGGGCTGGGCCAAGTCAAGTCAAGCCAGGGCCGGGCCGCGTCAACCCAAGCCAAGAACTTCCATGTGGGTGCCGACGCTGGGGGGGTCTGGGGAAATGGCGGCGCGTTCTGATGCAGCGGCTACTCTCGGACCAAACAGTGCGGTGTCTTCATGGTTCCATGTTCGTTTTTTTTATTACGTTTTCATCAAGTAACAAGTATTAGCCGTCGGTTTCTGCAAGTCATTTGTAGAACGACAGTAAACAACGCCGGGGTCTGAGAGAAACGGTATTTCGATTCTCTGTATGTCCTGTACATATGGTAGAGTTGACAAATAAAGTTGAATTGAAATTGAATAACCACCAACTTGCGAAGACAAGATCAACTGCAATAAAAATCAACACGGCCAGTTTGGTCTTGAAAAATTGGTCATCTCATTTCTAAGCTAGGCTGAAGTGCTCCAGCATAGCCCTTTTCATCTTTACATACGAAGTTATGAACTTGAAAAAAAAAAACCAGTTATTTTAAATGAAATCATTCTAAAGTTATATAACTATTTCATAGGCTGCACTTGGAAAGCAATTCTGGGTCCCTAGAGGAACACAACAAACTCCGAGGTGATTAACATCAATGAACAAGCGCTTGTGTAGAAATTGTGTGACGGGAAGTATAGCAAGACAAGTTCACAAATAGGTGTCACTACAGCAGAAAATACCCAGTGAGCTTGCAAGCTCAGGAAGCAGGATGCAACAAACGACGAGGTGAGATTGATATAAAGAGTTTACAAATGGGTTTTTAGTTGCTTCAAGTGCATATGTGTTCAGACATTTGGTATTTCGAATTTAATGGCAGCTTATATTTCTAAAGCTAAAGCTGAGACTAACATGATACAGTGTAGCCCACTTTTTTATTGTTTGTGGTTACAATTAAATCGGGAACATCAACACGTTAAACTTCAGTTGATATGAGAACGTATATTTTAATGACAATTCCTCAATTGGAGCAGGATTGCAGAAATCTGTTGGCTAAATAGTAAACTAAAACAAAGTAAATGATAAACGCATTAATAATGCACGTGTGACAGCCGTCAGTTTAAAGGTTTGACATGAATGTAGACCATGAACGTTGTATTGGAGATTTACTTATGGGATAACACCCAGCTTTCACAGCGTGCCCAGGCTTATCTACCACAGTGGCCGTTGGGCCATACTTGTTCCACTGAACCTCCAATAAGAATCATCAAAACAGCATGCTAGGCACTGCCAATATTTTATGCAACTGTTATTAATTTAGTGGTTACATATTAACCCAACCCAAACTTGTTGCAATGGGAAAGTGTCATATCACCATCACGCTTCGAAGAATCGAATCGAATTCGAACCCAAGCCATCTGTTAAGTTTATCAGTCGTGGATATACTTATTTGGTTTTTAAAAGTTTGGTTGCATCAGTTTGGTTACAACTAAACACCAAATAGCATATAGGATATTAGTATGCTGGGTTTGGCCACAGTATAATACATCTGAAAGTAAACAGTTAGAGTTTCATAACACTACGAGAACACCCTCATTATTATTTGCCCTAATATGCTCCAAAGCGTCGTGAAGGCGAGAGGAGGAACACTTGACACGGCTATACCGAAAGAGCAGCCTTGAGAGAAAACTATATAAAGATCCTCCATATGGTTTTTAAAATATAATACCCCTATCACCTGGGAAACACCCAGTGGATGCAAAAATATATTCTGCATATGGCTCACGCAAGTAATTTGATACACTTCACTTGGGGCCCTCAAACACTTGGGTTGAGTGCATTTGTGTAAATCCCCACGGCTATTTGGGCAGCAGGGTTTGGTCAACATCTGATGTATGTTTTTAATAATGGTTTGGTCAGCATCTGATGTATGTTTTTAATGAAGTTTTCTATAGCCTAGAATGAAATATGAATCTGGTTAATCGTGAAATACAATGAGATGGAATAGTCATGGGGTGTAGTTCCATAAAGTGGCGCCAGTCTCCTGAAATTACTGCTATGACTACCAGTAAGGGAGTGAGTAGCAGTGTTGACATTTTCAATGTAACAATTGATACAGTATTTGATATTAATGAATGCCCACCACAAGTCCTATATCACTGACAACTAATCCGTAGCAAAGTGAACATGTAATCCATTATTGTTGAGCAATAAGGTTTTAGGTAAACACGTGGGAGATCTGTCGGCCTAACTAACTACACACAGGTTTCTTGTTCTCCGCGTGACTGAATTAGGCAACCAATGTAAATAGGTTCCCGCATAGTCCATTTTCAAGAACGCTCATAGAAATGACTTCACATATGAGACCATTCATTTTAGCACAATCTGAACCAAATATTGAGTTAAAAAACCTGTGTCCGTATCAGGAACTTTGTTGTGAACCATGGTATTTAGGAGTTACATTATACCTGAGGTTGGACTTATGTAGCATGGTTAAGTATATAGTACTAGGGCGGCACGGTGGCACAGTAGCGTGGCAGCCTTACAGCAAGAAGTTCCCGGGTTTGATTCTGGAAACAGGTCCCTTTCTGTGTGGATTTTGCATGTTTTCCCTTTGTCTGCAGGGGCTTTTGCCAGATAGTCTACTTTCCTCCCACAGTCAAAATACATGCTGCTGCCTCGGTTTATTGGCCTGCTGACAATTGCCCCCGGTGCTCTGCAATGGACTGGCGTCACATCTTGGGAATAGACCTGCCATGTCCCTTGTGCCTGCCGCGATAGCCTCCGCGTCATCGCTACCCTCCACAAGATCAAGGGGGTACTGATAATGTATAGTACCAGCATGCAGAAAGCAGTTTGTGACAGCATTCCTGTATAGACGGCACCCTGCTCTTGCCGAGACCAGTCAAACCAAGTGTTGGTCATTATCCAAGTCATCACATATGCAAACTCGTTGGTACTAACCCATACGTACTGTTGGGTCTACCTATACGATTTAATGTTGAGAAAACCACTTACGTATGAAGTTGTGATTCATTGAAATGTAATAAATACACATTTAACTAAAATCACAGACCGGAATTGTATTTAGAGGTGGGCCAGCAATGCTTGTGTGTTACTGCCCCTGGGAGATTTCACAAAGGTCACTCTTTAATTGCACTTTATAACAACACACACCTTTAGCTGGAAGTAATGTGACACTATATCATCGAGTACGTTTTAGACTGCATATTTTAGCAACCTGCAACCCTTACATTACAGTACAAAACCTATATCTGTCAGTTTGATATAATTTAGTCATTACATTTCCATGTGTTCTATAGGTTTGCATAAGATAACAAAAAATAACAATAGGTAAATGGTTTTAAACTGAAACTTAACATGTAGGTTTTTTGTTGCCAATAGGATTCGTAGTTGATTTATGGGTTGGGCCATGCAATGAGTCAAATTTGGTCTCACGATGTGACCTACTCCAAAAAATATATTTGCAACAATGAATCCTGCTATCAATTGCCACGTAATTTAAAGTCAATACTAAGAACAATTTAATCACCGCAAGATGTGACCAAGATGTAACTTAAAAAGAAGCCAGGCAAGCATAGTGGAACGATTTAATAGCACATGCTTGTTAATTTGTTTGGTATTTCAGGTCATTGCCTCCAAAATAGATTCCGGAATAATTTATCTTATTGATACCGACTATTTTCATTGCATCTGTTTTGTTTTTTGAGGCACAGGGTGCTGCTACATTGCCAGTTGTCATTACAATTGGTACGATAGCTTATTGTGCAATTGTAATACGTTTTTTTCCATGGTTGCATATTGCGATACAGTATATAACCGCGACCCTGTACAGGATTAAGCGGTTTCTGAAAATGGATGGAATACAGTAAATGTACGCGCGTTCAAATTAGGAGTAATGTTGGGCCTTCCACAGTGTAAGGGCCCTTGGTACTTCCTCGAATCGGTCGCATTTTTGCAGCATCGCTCCAGAAACCGAACGGCGCTTCCTTAACCAGAGGCGCCACAGATACACCCAGAACGGCATCCTGCACATGCTCGAGAGGAACAGGCGGCTCAAGCCTCGGCCGGAGCGCTTCCAATCGTGCCGCGAACGCTTTGACCTCGTCCTCACCTGCGAGGAGCGCGTCTACGACCAGGTGTTGGAAGGTGAGCGGCAGTCGCGGATTTATCATTTGTCGCCCCCCCCCCCCATAGATAATAGCATTTATAAAGCGCCTTTCACCCGAGGGTCACAAAGTGCTGCACAGGGCCGCGGAGAGAACGGCACGCCAACAACGATAGAGAACGGAAAATCGGAAAAACATTTTTTTAGATCGTAACCTTAGCGTGGCAGAGGGGTCTGTGCGTTCCAATGAACCCCAGAGCTATGTCACCTGGAGCCTGGCATGCTTGGTCGGGGTCTCCCTTGGTGAACCGGTCTGGAGTCTGATCACTCTTGGTAGGCTGGTCCTTGTTGAACAGGACAAGGGGGAGATTCCAGAAAACATTGCAAAGACTGAAGGAGGTTTGTGTCACGAAGGGCAACCGGCCATATCATTGGGGGGGCAACCGGCCAACCCCGGTCAAACTTGTTACGGGCCATTTAAACCGGCAACAATATCAAAAGATCCACATTGAGATTTGAAATGTGCAGGAATTAACATTGCTCGTTAACTCTTCAAATGAAGGAGTGGGTTTAGCCACATCTTGAATAAAAACTCGTTTACTACATATCTAAAAAAGCAACTTTCTGCAAAACCATTAGCCTGATGATGCTTCCAAAGGGAGGTGAAACATCGGAAATCAGAGAGGAGGAATGCTCAACACAGTTATCCTGAAATAGCAGCTGTTCAGAACAATTCTCTTACATTGAGCCAGACAACCTACATCAATATTTTCAGTTTGTCTCCCATATGCCAAAAGCAAAGGTTATATTTGTCCCATTTTACTTGGATAAAAAAAAAATCAAACGATTCTTAACTCTCCTAAAAATAAAAAAAAATCTTAATTGGAAGTGCAATAAAACATTCACCAAACATCACAAACTAGTGGAAATGTTCATCTATGGTGGTCGTGATCAAAAACCCTAGGTCCTACATCGGTTATCAAGACTTTACATTAACATTGGTTGTGCAATAACCAAGACTTGTTGTGGCCATGGGAATATATACATTTTCCCACGGCCCAAGGGTGGTAGTAATTATAAGTTACACCTCTTCCTCATTTGAGCAGAAAAACACAGGCATGCAATGTTTTAAGAAAGGTATTTTTGGTGACCTCGCATACGACAGTTTTTAAACCCACTGAAATTCTGAAGTTGAATTGGCAATGGAGCCTCTAATTATTTTAATCGCAATTGTTAAAGCATTATTTGTCGGTCCAAGGAGGCTTAAAGTACTCTTGATGATGAATTATAATGGTGATCAAACTCTTTCTCAGGAAATAAACATGTTATTGTATGGCTGAAGGTGCTTAACCGGTACAAAGCATATCCTGTTTTTTCACATTGCATTGAATAAATCCCGGTTGAGAATGTTTGGTGCATTGTCAAATTAACGATGGCTCTTTATCCCTCTCCTTACTTACCCCACCTCTTATCCCATCAGATCTGAACTCAAGGGAACAGGAGACGTTGCAGCCGGTACATGTCATCAACGTGGACATTCAAGACAACCACGAGGACGCGACGCTGGGCGCCTTCCTCCTCCTGGAGATGTGCCAGTGTGTGAGTACACGCACACACGAAGCTGTCACCCCATCCATCGCACGATCCACGAATAAACCACACGGCATGCATTCGTTCCGGGCACAGCACATTGTAGAAGCCAAGCACAGTTGAGCCTGGAGGATAGATCCTGGGCAGGTGACCACTTTGCACAAACACGTTGTTGTAGTTTGGGGCTTGTGTTGGTGGGCAACATAATTAATTGTTCTGTATTTCGGTGCTGCCTGCCTTCACCAACCTGCTGTAGTCAGTACAGTGAAATATGGTCAAATAACTGCCACGATCCGATTTGGGGGAGGCCCTCGTCCAGCAGCAGTGACGCTGTGTACAAAGCGACACAAAGGGCATTACGAACACCGGTGTGCCGAAGTGGTAAAGAATTGATATGTTCCGTCAACTTGGAAAAACCTTACTGATTGGCTGTGTCAGGTGGAGGAGGGTTAACGACGATTACTTTTTACGTGACCCAACCTAAAAAGTACTGTGTCATAGGTTTTCACGGCTCGATTCGGGATAGCCGTGGTCGAGCGATCTCCATCTCTCCCTCGCGACGTTTCGCCTCCCACTTTGGAAGCATCATCATGCTTCATCATGCTCGATACGGCTATCCCCGAAAGAACAGCTCTGAAGAGCAACCACCAAAAAGTACTTTCAAAAACTCTTAAAAAGCCACCTCTTCACCAACTCACAACAAACCGACTGAGCAGGGCTCCGCGCCTCCAAATCAACGGGTGTAATGCGCACGTTACAAAAGTATATTATTATTATTAATATGGATAAAGCGCTAATGACTGCACACTTTATTTATCCGCAGATCAAGCTCACGGATGACGTGGACAATGACATCGATGAGCTTTTGCAAGACTTTGAGGACAAGTGTGGGAAACCCCTTCTCCACACGGTCTGCTTCTACTGAGATGCTTGTGACACGTGCAACACCTTGGACTCCGGAAAACACTGTGTACAGCAGCCATGCATTTTTGTCAGCCGGTGCATATGTTTGATATGTATTTCATTTATGTATAAACTTGTAAATAGGAGATGTGTATGGTGGTTTTCTGCGATTGTAATGGGATACAATCGAAAGCGAGAAGATGAGGAGGAGGTTGCAATGTGAACCGTTTCCTTCAAAGTGGGTTTACTTGAATTTAAGGAATTCACAGCAATAGCTTGGCACAATTGTTTTTTTTACGCCATTTGATTTGACCGACCTAAAGAATTTATAAAAAGTGAGGTTTTTGTTCCGAGCAAGCGGATACTTAAAGTTGACCCTAACATTGGGGAAGTTTCATCATTCCTGCGTTGGATAGGGGCACGCGGATGTTACTTGTTTGAAGGCTTTGCTGTGCATTTGCATTGCACATCTTAAAATAATTCTGTGTAAACGCAGAGCTTGCTTGTTGAGACGGATGCAAACATCCGAACTCATTTATATAAATGTGAGAGGATGAGCATAAACATTTGGAAGGTTGCGGATATTAAAAAAAAATGTTATGGATGGCAGAGTGTTGGCTACCTAACAACAAAGCAGCCTTCTTGCATGGCCTTTCACCTGAAGCTCTTCGAAAGATAGCTACATGTACAGGCATAATCAAAATAATTGGGCATGAGTTCTGTGGTAATGCTTTTGCAGAAATATGCCTTCACTTCACGGTTGTTTTTTTAATCATGCAAATGTTCCAAAAGCCAAATAGGTGCAGTGTGTGTTGAGGTTTAAATTGTCCCAATGGGCAACGTGACATTTAGTTTGGTTAAATGTCAAAATATACTATGAATATCATCTCGAATACTGATGTGTTCATAGTTGCATTTTTTTGTCAAATGGCCCAATATTTGAACAAAATATGGTGAAGTTGAATTTGTTAATTTAACAGTTAAACGATGCATGTTTGTTCAGGCGCTTGGATTGTTTGTACATCGAGAATTACTCGTGGTATTTGGGAGCTTTATCTGATTACCACAGGTGGCAACAGAATAGAATGTATTGCTGCATTACAACCTGCCTTTTGTGTTTATTTATACAAGCCCACAAGAATGCTTACAGCTCGTTTCCTTAATATATTTTCAGCAATTTATGGCGTGACATTGTATTTAAAATAAATGCACACTTGAATATGCAATTACATTGTCGTATGTGTTTTTTACATTTGTTCTACATTGAGTTTGTGTAGCATAATGGCTTAGAATATATTGTTTTCATTGCATCCATCCATCCATCCATTGTCAGAAACCGCTTAATCCTGTACAGGGTCGTGGTGAGCCGGAGCCTAACCTGGCAGACACAGGGCGCAAGACAGGCTATACCCAGAACGTGACGCCAGCCATTACAGGGCACCAGGGGCAATTTAATCCGCAGGTCAATTAACCTATGCAGCAGCATGTCTTTGGACTGTGGGAGGAAACCAGACTGCCCGGCAAAAACCACGCTGACACGGGGAGAACGTGCAAGCGCCACACAGAAAGGCATCTGAGCCAGGATTCGAACCTGGGAATTCCTTGCTGTGCGGCGGCAGCGCTACAAAAATAATTTTTCATTTACATAACCACACTATGTGCCAAGGGACAATTTGTGAGGTGTGGCATTCTGGACAGTACCAAGACAAGCCCAAAGCTAAGACGGGGCAAGTCCTACCGCGGGCAAAGAAAGGTGATGAGGGTCGTTCGATTGAATTTAATTAATATATATTAAAATATAGGACAGGAATCGAAGTAAGAAAGAAACAAAGCCCAATATTTTACCACAGTTGCCATGGAGGCAATAGGACAACACAAATAGGGCGCTAGTTGTCATAAAACGTTTCGAAACAATGTCCATTCTGAGGAGAAGAGACAGGTGGACAAAGCTGGATTTATTCCTGAAATGGGAGGGAAAGCTGGCATTAAAGCCTTGGTGTTGTAGATACAATTTGCGTTTATAAAGAATTCGAACTCGGTACCCTCTGCAGACGTACGTAACAACACTTCCTCCATTATATTATGCGGTCGATTATACTATACTTCTATGTCCCCGCCTCATTGCTCCCCCTGCCTTCAGCAACCAGCACTGACCATTGTGGGGTGAAGAGATGGTTAAGTTACTCTCGCGACCCACGCCGTGCGTGGCGAGACCTTCATCCAGCAGTGGATAGCCGAGACGGCTGTGCAAGTAGCGCCGCGTGGGCATGTGAGACCACGAATGACCTCTGTTGACCACCGTTTCCTCGTTTTTATTTCCACGCAGGGGGGAAAGAGTTATGCGTGTTGCACGACGCTTAAAGGTCACTAAACGAACACCTTATTTTGTGACATGGCGTGTGCTGCAGTGCTGAAAGTCGCTATATAAATGCTATTATTATTATATGTTATCCATTTCTGCTTTTGTAATATTATGTTTGGCAGTAAATATGAAGGTCAGCGATTGCTGGGTTGTGAATTATCAGCATATTTTGAATATCTATCATACATATCGGGTAATCTGTCTGTCGGGATAGGCTCCGGCTCACCGCGACCCTGTACAGGGTGAAGAGGTTTATGATGAGATGAGATGTTGGGTAAACGCCGCGCGTGCACTGTATTATAAATATGCATGCACTTCCCAAACTCGAGTGTACCCACCCCTATATGCGATAGTTAAACAAACTTGAGAAGCTAACGTAATGATCAGATTTACTTCGACGAGCTGTGCTGGCCTCAACGCCTCACTTGCAAAATATTTCACGACGAATTGAGCCCCGAAGAGGCCACGGCAGTAGCTGGCTGCTTGCAACCCACACACACAAACAACCTGTACCTCCTCGCTGGCATTGCCCCTGCTGATATCAGACGGGAAGTGGCCAGTCGAGTCGAGATGACAAAGGCTACTAGCGATGAACGCCACCTCCTTCATGGACGTCAACCCCCGTCCCAACGACTGAAGTCAAGAAGAAGCTTCCTCAGCCATGTGCAGCCCCTAACAACATCTCGAGGGGAAACCAGACTCCAGCTCTGGACGGAAAAGCTTGAGAGTGACCCTCCTGCAACTGGCATGGGAATCCCACCTGCTGAAGACTTCCCTCCTGGCTCAGATGCACCATGGATTCAGTGGAAGACACTCAACCGCCTGAGAACTAGAACGGGACGATCAAAAGATGCTTTGGTCAGATGGGGCTACAAGACCGGCCCAACCACCTGTGAATGTGGAGAAGCAGACCATACTATGGAACACTGCCTTGTCTGTGCTCTACTGCCCAGCCTCTGCAGCTCAAAAGACCTTGCGGAGTTCAATGAAAATGCAAGGGGCTGTGTAAGAAAATGGGAAACTGTAATTTAACATCGCGCTTCGAAGAATCGCAAATAAGAAGTAGCTCGCGGGTGACCGTCTCAATAAATCTCGTAACTTCCCACGGAGCAAGTTTTACACATTTCAGACGTCAGCACACACATTTTCGCGGTTTTTCAAACGCTTCAATGTTTTCTCGCCGAGCAAGTGACTAGCGTTTGCCACTCAGGGCTCATGTGATGCCCAATAGAAATAAGTCCTCTGCGGTATAATTAGGCGGTGCCTCCGTGCCTTTCCATCTCACCTCGGTTTTACCTGTAGGGCACTTTAGCTCACACCTGCTGAAGCCAAGCAGAGGCGGCTGGGCTGCGCAAACAAGGCGACTTTCAACCTGTACCGTGGACTCGTTTCCTGCGGTTGTGACACGAAACGTCGGTACAGAGAGACAAACTGCACTGCAGACCTGACAACTCAAGCACAAGCTCCGGGGTGCATGACACACCGAGTGGTCACCACTCACCCGTATCCACGCAAGCTCGCCGGCGTTGCTTGGTCTTCAAACCATGACCACCGCCGGAGAACACACGTTCTCACCCGCTGAGAACGACCTATTATTATTGCTGCCCGCGAATTGTCCGGCCTCCGTTGACCTGACGGAGGACGGGACGCCGCCCACCACGAAGGAGCTTGTTGCCGTCTCGTCCGACGACCTCCAGCTGCGCTGCCGCCGCCACCACGATCATCAGCGAGTCGTCATCAACGTGTCGGGCCTGTGCTTCGAGACGGAGCGCCGGACCCTGCAGCGCTACCCGCTCACGCTCCTGGGCAGCGAGTCGCGCCTGGCCCCCTTCTACAGGCCGCACCTCGACGTGTACTTCTTCGACCGGCACCGCTCCAGCTTCGAGTCGGTGCTGCACTACTACCAGTCCGGCGGCGAGCTGAGGCGGCCGTGCAACGTGCCCGCGCGGACGTTCGTCGACGAGGTGGTCTTCTTCGACCTGGGCGACGAGGCCATCGACAGGCTCAAGGAGGACGAGGGCCTCGCTAGCGACGACGACGACGACGATGAGGAGAATGAGGAGCGCCTGAGGGGCGACGACAAGAAAAGGGCGCGGAAAGAAGCCCGCCAGCGCCAGCCGTCGGGCAGAGTACGCCGCTTCCTCTGGGACCTTTTCGAGCACCCGGACAAGTCGGTCGCCGCCAAGGCGATGGCGGTTTTCTCTCTGGCCATGGTGATGCTGTCGGTGGTGACGTTCTGCGTGGAGACGCTGCCGGTGTTCAGGAACAAGGGGCACCTCCTGCAGGCGGCGCGCAACCTCAGCGGTGAGCCGGGAGACTCGTCGCCAGGCCCCGCGTCGAACGTGCCCTGGTCGGACCCGCTCTTCCAAGTGGAGACCGTGTGCATCGTGTGGTTCAGCGTCGAGTTGACGCTCCGCTTGTTCGCTTGCCCGGACAAGCTGGCCTTCATACGCGACTTCACGAACATCATCGATTTCGTGTCCAGCCTGCCCTACGCCATCACGCTGGCAATGGACCTGCTCGGCTCGTCGCACGGCGAGAAGAGCAAAGCGGTCAACTTTGCCGTGCTGAGGACCGTGCGGCTGCTGCGTGTGTGCCGCATCCTCAAGCTGTCGCGGTACAGCCAGGGCCTGCAAGTGCTCGCCAAGACGATGCGCGCCAGCTTCCAGGAGATCCTCAACCTGCTGATCTTCGTGGCCGTCGCCGTGGTGCTGTACGCGAGCGCCATCTACTTCGCAGAGGTTGGCGACGACGACGCGAACTTCAGCAGCGTGCCCGACGCCTTCTGGTGGGCCGTGGTGACGCTCACCACCGTGGGCTACGGGGACATGACCCCGGTGACCGTGCCGGGCAAGCTGGTGGGCGCGATGTGCGCCCTGTCCGGGGTGCTTCTCATCGCTCTGCCCGTGCCCGTCGTGGTCAATAACTTCAGCGCCATCTATGCCCTCCAGAAGAGGAAGATGTCGAAGTTGAAGCTCAAGCGCACAAAGGCGCGGCGGGTCGCGGCCGCTGCCGAGGAGCTCTTCGATGGTTCGCCCGAGAGCTCCCGGCGGAAGTGCTCGCCCTGCAGCCCGCTGTGCTGCCTGCACCGTGGTCCGTGGCGAAGGGACAACTTGGAGCAGAAGACGGGACCTCAAGTTCACCGGGAGAACGAGCTTCGACAGCCGCGCGAGACTAAAGTGTGAGGAGGAGGCGGTGCGGGGCGAACCCATGCTCGGCATGCACTCCAAGATATGGATGTGTAATACGTATGTACATTGTCAGAAACCGCTTAATCCTGTGCATGGTCGCGGTGAGCCAGTGCCTATCCCGGCAGACGCAGGGCGCAAGGCAGCGTTATAGCCAGGATGGGACACCAGCCCATCACACAGGGGGAAGTTTAACCCGTAGCCCAATTAACCTATGCAGCAGCGTGTCTTTGGAATGTGGGAGGGAACCGGAGTGCCCGGTGGCGAAAACCCACGCGGACACGGGGAGAACATGCAAACTCCACACAGAAAGGCACCCGAGCCGGGATTCGAACCTGGTAGCCTTCTTGCTGTGAATAGGTATCGTTGTCATAAATCACAGACATAGTGAACATGTCATGGGTCTCATCCTCGGGGCCCGGGGTATTAATTTATGGCACGCTATACGGATGTAAATAGCACGTGCTAGTCACAGAAAACCAGCCAGCCGTAAAGACTTTTATTTATTAAGAGAAAAATTACTTGTGCTTGCCCACGCGCAAAAATGTGAACAAGAATGTTGCAGTGGTTTCCCTGTGACGTTCCGTGACAGCAGAAATATACAGTAAAGGGTGAGCTCAGCACGTCACTCGATTAGACGTCAATCAGTGCGACAGTCGTCACACCGCCTGCAAGACTAAGTACAGTAATGCCATCCTTAATGCAATGTTTATACAGAAAAATATCCAGGGGCCGTACTTTAGGCCACCACTGGCTCGCAGGCCCTTATCATGAAGACCACTGGGTGGCAGGGTGGCGCAGTGGTAACATTTGCACCTCACAGAATTAAAATTCCTGCCCGAGGCGGTTCAATTCCCACCTCGTTGTGCCTTTCTGTGTGGAGTTTGTACGTTCTCCCTCTGTTCTCGGTTCTCCGGTTTCCTCCCACAACTAAAAAACTAATTAATTGGCCGATAATATCATAATATATAGAATCAGTGTCTGGCGAGTTGGCGCCGGCTGGCCGCCTTGCTGACTACCCCCCCCGCCCGTTGCTGTTTCCTCGCGCGTCTGTATCCGTATTCCGTCCATGACGAGGCGTGGCATTTGCGCGCCTAATACATTTTATAATTCTTTTTGGTATAATGTATACTGTGTATTATATGTGAGTGTGGTACAGTGTGGGCACTCCCACATCTTACAAGACATCTGGCCGTTATCCTACTCTACTCTCAGTACATATCGTATCATAACTTAAACTGACAGGTCACCCTGTGCCAGCAAATTCTGCCAGAAAATATCTGCAGGAACACGCACACTGTAAGGGAGTAAACACGTTCTGTTGCCAACGACAACCAAGAGCTCAACAATGCTGCTCGCCGCTACTCACTCAAGTTCTACTTCTGTTCGGCAGCGTTCTACAGAGCTATGCCCAGGATAGGATGTCAGTCCATCACAGGGCACCCGGGGAAATTTAGCCCGCAGGCCAATCAACCTATGCAGCAGTATGTCTTTGGACTGTGGGAAGAAAACAGAGTGCCCGGCGAAAACCAACGCGGACACAGGCAAACATGCAAACTCCACACAGAAAAGCACCCGAGCCAGGATTCGAACCCGGGAGCCTTTCTGCTGTGAGGCGGCAGCGCTACTCACCGCACCACCGTGCCGCCCTCTAACAAACCCACCACAGTGATTGTCACTAGCGGTCTTAACCATGGGGCAAACCCAGGTAATGGCAACATTCATTGGGAGGATCGAGTGCTTTTTTAATCAGCGTTGCAACATTTCGACTCAAGATTGGCCACAGGTGCATCGCTGTGTGCACACGATACTTACAAAGTCTCGCGCAGCTGTTTCCAAAAATGGCATATTACCGACACAATAATCACAATTTTCTGGAACTCTTAAGTAAAGCATAGAAATGTAAATACGCACAAATCGAAATAAACAGTATGGGACTTGAACACAAAATGACCTGACCCATGGGAGTGCTTGCAAATGAATCAATTCCAGTGCGATTTTAATTACAAGACCTTTTTATTATTAAAATAGCAGGGACCTGCTTCATGATGCGCTCTTAACAGAGTAGTTTGGAGGATTTAGGCAGTACACAACTCAACTCAACCATTGGCGGTTACACGGTGGGCATAATAACCAACGCGATGATTAACGGGAAACCGTTCGCGGACACGAACACAACGCTTCCCCAGCCCAAGCACACGTCACCTGCACCCACGCGGAATAATTCGACAGCGAATGCATCCACTAGTCAGTATTTCATTCAACACAAGGGTTACCCACTGCCCTTGGTCCCATTTAGTATGAACACTAAACATTTCCAGGCAGTCTGGTGTGAATCAAAATCAACGACGCGACTTACACGTGTAATTTTTGTCCTTTGTCTTATAATTCGTTGCTACCGCTTGACTCTCAGTTTTCTGTCTCCCCGTTGTTGTTGTGCCGTTCTCTCAAAAAAAAAACCCAAAANTATTATTATTTAATAACCTAACTAGAGCACAGTATCCTTGAAGTATGCCGTCCGCGGTAGTTTTGTAGGGCCGACCAATCCCCGGTTTGTCGGTGACGGACAAAAGCGAATGGGCTTTTGCGGTACTGCAGACAATCTGTTAAAAATTGATTGCATCGATGACGAGAAAAAAACACAATTTGGCAATTGAATTTGTGGCAACGGCAAAACGGCGATGCGGGCTGCTTTCCTGCTCCGTACGCGAACGGCGAAGATAAGCGTTGGCGCCGGACACCGGCGCACCCAGGGCTGCGGTGTAAACGCTAGCAGGCACTAAAGGCGCTGGCAGGCGCTCTCGCGAGGACTGTGCGAATACTGCTCAACGCGCCGCCTCGGCAAAACGACAAACGGCTTCGAACTTAAAGCAGAGTCCAGGGACTGACGACGCACGCAATCGAATTAAATTAGTGAATAAAATAAAAGAAATAGCTGGCACTGACCGTGTAGTGCTCGTTATATATACGATTGCTCAATTTTATCCGTTGATTCGCAAAAATTAGACAACAAAAAAACGCGATGCCCGCATACATTAATTCATCCGCGCTCGGGGAACTAAACGACGAGCCGTCGCTATGCGCACGCGGGCTCTCGCTCGAGTCATTCCCGCACATCGAGCCGTGAACGCCTACATCGACGCGTGGTGAAATTTGACAAGTGGCTAGAACGGACTGTCGATATCAAAAACAAGGCAGCTAATTTCACAGGGCTGCCTTACTTAAGCTTCGTCTAAAACCCGCTTTAGTTTTTATTGGTTTCACAACTCTTACATTTTTCCATCCGCTATGCGACGCACGCCAAAAACACGACGTTTTCGGTTTCGCTACTTTTCCACCGTTTTTTCAACGGCGGAAAAACGAACGCGGTCCAGGTTCGTTCCACTCCGAGCTCAGCTCAGCTCGACGTCTTGTCGCCTCCGCCGGGGAACAGGCTCTGGGCGCTGGACTTGGGGCTCGGAGGTCCGGCCTCGTCGGCCCGGGCGGACCCGGCGCCCGCCCGCTCCGCCTGAAGCCACTCCATCTTCTGGCAATGCTGCCTCATGGCCTCGCTCACCCGCGAGTCCACCATGGCCTCCGTGAGGATGCCGTCCTCCGAGGCGTAGGCCGCCGCCTGCGGAAACGCGGCGCGCGGTTTTCGTGCCGGTTATTTTTTACCGCGGGCGAGCGACACCCGAGTTGAAACGCGCCTCGCCCCACCGTTGTCACGACGGTCCACCCCGTTGATTGTAAGCCGTACTGTGGTGGAGGGGATTTGCGTGTTATAATAATAATAATAGCATTTATATAGCGCCTTTCACCCGAGGGTCACAAAGCGCTGTACAGAGCTGCGGAGAGAACGACATGTCAACAACGACAGAGCACGGAAAATCAGCAATAATTTTTTTTGGGGGTTTTTTTTTTGAGAGAACGGCACAACAACAACGGGGAGACAACGGGGCAGACAATGAATCCCAGAGCTTTGTCGCCTAGAGTCTAGCGCTCCTGGTAGGGACTCCGCTGGTGAACAGGTCTGGAGCCCAGCACTTCTGCTGGGGTCTCACTCGGTGACCAGATCTCTGGGGGGAGTTGGTTCTGGACAAATAACGATCCAACACCCACAGCAGGGTGCAAAAGGCCAACCCGAGTTAACCTGGATACCGGCCATATAAACTGACAATAACAACTCCAGTTGTGCGCCAGTGATAACATCTGTGCCTCACAGAAAGAATGTTCTTGCCAAAGGCGGTTCAATACCCGCCGCAGGCGCCTTTCTGCGTGCAGTTTTATGTTCTACCCTTGCTCTGCGTGGGTATCCCACATCTTAAAAAAACACTCATTAATTAATTGGCCGATAACGACGTAATATATAGGACGCAGTGTGTGGCAATGTGTTGGCGCCGGCTAACCGCCTGTCTGCCTCCCCCGCCTCTCTGCGATTTCTTCGCTATGCCTCCGAGTCATTCTCTCTTCGAATTAATACCTTCGACAGTGAATGAATATGTGCGCGTTATAAATGTAAAATTATTATAATAATTACAAAATGTTAGTGCCGGCTAACCACCTGGCCACCTCCCCCGCCTCTCTGCAGTTTCCTCGCTACGCCTCCGAGTCGTTCTCTCTTCGAATCAATGCCTTCGCAATTAAACGAACCTGTGCCGCGCGTTACAGAGCTTATTACTGTGATTGAACCGCAGCGGTGGTCCACGGCGCGCGCGGCACTCACCTGCCACGCCACGCCCAGCTTGGAGATCTCGCGGCCGGACATGCCGTCGGCGAGCTTGGCGATCTCCGAGCACTTCTGGCCGTAGTCGAACTGAGCGAGCTTGAGTCGCCTGCACAGCGGCACACAGCAACGCACGCACGCACACACACCGGCTACAGCAGCAGCAGCAGCGTGCGTTTGCCATTCGCCGACGGCGATGATACCCTTGGGCGCAGGTGCCAGGCTAGGAGCACACCGCGTGTACGTCAAGTGTCCCAATGTGGTTTGACAGGTCACCGGCGTGACCTGTTGCTCGAACACGCGATGTTGACCGAGCGGTGCGTCTGATGTCAACTTTTATAGAGTCCGCCTGCTATTGCGCAATTCCACACTTTTGAATCATTAATACACGTTGAATGTAATGTGTTTACACGACCTCTGCAGGCACGAGAGACGGTGTGTCGTTACGCACAGTGCTTATGTTGGTTATGTCCCTTTGCCAAATTGCAAATTTCACCCTTGTCGGGGCAGGAGACGAATAAGGTTTATTGCTGCCAACATTATTCCTTAAATCCCATATATTTTTCACACAACGGTAAGTCTATCAGAATAATTTGCCCGAGACAGGCAAGTCTGTTGATGAAGCCAGTGTCAACACAATGGGCCTAGACGTGCAAAAGGTTGAGGAACCCCCAGAGCTACTTTGATAGCTAAATAGATCCATAGTATATTTGTATGACCTAAACTCATAAAAATACACTGTGGATAACATTGGTCACGAACGCCTTCGTGTTAGACAGATGTTGATTATTACGGCGGCGCGACTCACTGCTTGCCCTGCGTCGCCGGCTCCAGCACGTAGCGGTCAAAGTAGAGGCGCACCAGGCGCTCCCTCTCCTCCAGCGCCGGCAGGGCAAAGTTCACGATCTCGTCGATGCGGTCGTTGATGGCCCAGTCGAACTGCTCCGGCTGGTTGCTGGCCAGCACCAGCATGAACCTGGGGGAACGGCGAACGCAGCAGGTACAGTAAGAAACCGATTAATCCTGCGCAGGGTCGCGGCGGGCCGGAGCCTATCCCGGCAGACACAGGGCGCAAGGCAGGGTTATAGCAGGATAGGACGCCAGTCCATCACAGGGCACTAGGAGCAATTTAGTCCGCAGGCCGATTGACCTATGCAGCAGCATGTCTTTGGACTGTGGGAGGAAACCGGAGTGCCCAGCGAAAAGCCACACGGACACGGGGAGAACATGCGAACTCCGCACGGAAAGGCACCCGAGGCGGAATTCAAAACCGGGGCCAAGCTAGGTGGACGTAGTGTCCTTGTATTGCGCTTGCTTTTCAGGAAATGCATCCGTAATGCTAGTCATATCGGTACTTAAAATAGATATAAAAAAAAAAAATGGAATGCCAGAAAAACACCGCCTTACGTGCACGTGGCACGTTCGAACGAATATCGTGTCAACGTTTGGTGCTTTGCTAGACCAGGTGAGAGGTCAGAGATCAGCCGCGGTCTCATTCGCGTTAATAATATCACACACGCGTCGGAGGGCCTGCGCTCCGTACGAAAGGAGCCCGGGAAGAAATTACACCCGTGACAAACGACGCACTCACTTGTTGCTCTGCTCTCCCGTGCGGTAGAGGAACGCGTTCAGGGTCGCGCGGAGATCTTCGCTTATCCTCTCCTTCGAGACAAACGAGACAAAGGCGCGCGTCACGCATGCACGTGCCGCCAACCGCCCTGCGGCACAACCGCCGCGTACAGTGCGCCCGTCGCGCTAACGCACGTCTGGGAGCCGCCGCTTCGGGAAGGAAGCGTCGGGGCGGGAAGCGAGTCGGACACAGGGCGGCGAGAGAGGTGAGAGGGCGCGGCGAGCTCAAGTCCACGCGGGACCGGTGCGCGAGAGAAACGATATTCCGTTCGGTGAACGCCGTTTCTCTTACGTGCGTCGGTTCAAGACGCTGAGGGCGCTTGCCAGTTTTACGACCGAATGGAAACGCATTAAAAGTTACGGTTCTGTTTCGAATTCGGCAAAAATACCACAGCTTGCCGGGTTCGTAGCACGGTGGACTGACAAAGATCCCCCGTATAGCCTTAACAGTCTGTAGGGTCAAGTGCCGTTAGCGAGCACCTATGAAGGTCGACACGGCACACGAGGGGGTGGGTGACCAGCACCACGCCCGGCCGCCTGTGTCTCCCTAGTGGCAATGTTTACACACAGCATTAGGTACTCATGTTTGAGGCTGAGTCGACCTAGGGGAGGCTCAGTAACGGTTCAGAAAATCGTCACTGGTGTTGGCCGTGGGCGGGATTTGAACCCGGGTCATAGCCAGGTTTGTAGCCCAGCGCG
>JAZEWU010000032.1:2247968-2264658 GCA_036362915.1 Geotria australis | reverse complement strand
TACGCTCAGCACCACTCCCTCCAGCGCATCCAACGGCTTGCTCATGAAGCGCTTTCCCACCTGGAACGGACGCACACCAGCAACACAGCTGAATAACAACAAAACAACAGTGGCATAAACTAGGCCGGCGACGACTACTGTACAATGAGTGAATCACGCTCGTGATAAACAACTAAGTTGAATTTTGGCGATGCTGTATGTGCAGCGATGGGATCAGATGGCACAACAGGTCTGGAGTCTAGCACTCTTGCTAGGGTCTGCCTTGGTGAATAAGATCTGGCATCTAGCACTCCTGCTAGGTTCTCCCTTGGCGATCATGTCTGGAGTCTAGCACTCCTGCTAGGCTCTCCATCAGCGAACAGACAACAACACCAACGTTCCGCGCCTCATTCTCCGCATCTAGTCCACGACCGGGTCGCGGGATTTCGCGCGCGTTACACAAATCAAACCGTCGTCAACATTCACGCCTGCGAGCAAACGAGCGGACGGGGCGGCGTCGCCACCTTGACGGGATGCTTGACGGCCTCGAGCAGCGTGAGGCGGGACGTGTCGCGCACGAGCGCCGGCTTGCCGAGGCGCGCCTCCACGTAGCGCGCCGCCACGCCGGTGGCGTTGCGCGCCGTGTACACGCCGACGGCGAGCAGCGTCAGGCCCGCGGCCGCCGCCGTCACCTTGTCCCAGTCGGACACGAAGGCCCGGAAGCCCTCGCCGAACACCGCGCCGGCAGTCCTGCGCGGGGACAGACGGACGGACAGACGGACGGGCGGATGTTTATTGTTATTATTATCGTTACGGCAGAAAAATATCCCGGAGAGCTCACGAGCTCTTCATGGGATTTCTGTGACACAACAAACATGGGGAGGACGCGGCTCGTTAGGGAGGACGCGGGAATTTCTCGCTCGCTCGCTGCGGCTTCACGGCGGCGCCGGTTTCGCCGCTGTCCGGACACAGGAGCCGCGGGGTTGGCGTAGCGAGTGGGTTTTCGCCGGGCAATCAGGGTGTCCTCCCACAGTCCAAAGACATGCTGCGTGTGCAGGTGGGTGTGCGGGTGGGTGTGCGGGTGGGTGTGAAGCTTGGTGTGCGAGTTGGCGTGCGGGTGGGTCGGCGCGCCGCTTTACTTGATCGAGTCGAGCACCGTCTGCCGGTGCTCCGCCGCCTTCAGCCGGATCTGCTCGCGGATGATGTCGGCGTTCTCGCGCTCCACCTTGCCGCGCGCCCGCGCCTCCGCCTCGATGCGCAGCATCTCGTTCTTGTGCCGCAGCTCCATCTCGTGCTCGATGGTGGCTGCTCGCCGTCGACGACAACAACAACGCACGCACCCGCCGCGACGTTAGACGCCGGGCGCGTCGCGAGCGCGTCGCTGGCGCTCTCCGGGAAACCGTTTTTCGATGGCCGATGATGAAATCGAATTGGCCTTCGAGTCGCCCACAACTACTCTTTGGCACACGTGTGTTCTCCGAGGCAGCGTTTAAACCAGCAACAACATTGCCATCATTTGTCTACATAGCATAGCGATGCTACTGATAGCCGCAGCACCTGCTAGTCGTTCTAATTCTGGCTAAAAGCATGCTCACCACTCTGCTATCAGGCCTACCAAATTATTGCAGCAAGTCTCCATGTTAGCATGCCCTCATCGATCGCCAGCTCACCACTGCTCTCTTGTGGTCACAAGTGGCACCCACGCACGGGGCTTTTGTGCAACGTTGAACGTGACATCACATTTAGGATTTAGTAAGTTTCAAAAATGACTAAAAAAATATAAAGATGATGAACACGTGTCCCTGTGCCCACGTAAAAACGACTGCGTCACCTTTCCGCATGGCCTCCTGTTTTTGCACCGAGTCCTCCTGTCTTCTCAAATTCTCCTCATTCATGAGTTGCTGAGGAAAATAAAAAAACCAGAAGCACGACTTTAGTTTGGCAAAATGAACAGCGACACACCGTCGTGGCTAGGGAATAAGGTTTTCAAGCGGTGCAAATTACTTTCTACTTCATGTGAATCGGACAGGATATTGACTGATGAAAAAAGGCTAGCCGGCTTGGACAGAATGAGTTACAGGTTATGACTGGTGGTCGAGACTAATAAGGAATGGCAGCCAAAGGAAGGAAACACACCCAAGATACGAACAGCGTACATAAAGTAATGAAATCAGCTCGTGTGCAGCAGTTAGCTGCAATGATCACATAGCACGATACGGAGCGATGGATAGTGACGGCTGAGGGAGACTTTCATCCAGCAGTGGATAGATCATGCCTGCTGCTGATGATGCTGATTCCTGCCACTTTAACCGATGATGAGTGTTACCTGCTGTTTGAGCTGGTCTTCATACCTCCGCCGGGCCAACTGATCCTGGTACTGAGCTCTCTGCAACCGCAAGACATTCAACGGAACGTTAGCGATACGTTATGAGCACACTCGTTGAGCAAGCAAAGGAGAAAATGCATTTTCATTTAAAGAAAAACTACTTACAAGTTATGAATCATCCGCAAGCTCTTAAAGAAAGTTGATGACAAGTTTCGTCTTAAGCAGCGTTCAGGAAAAAAACTACTTTTTATCACTTTGCTACTTAGGAAAAAAAACGTGAATTTTAGACGGCAGACGCTTGGTGTGAAGCTACAGTCACGAACGTGAACAGCTGCAGATTTCCGCGAACAGACACAACAAACAGAGGATGTCCTAACGCCGTCGTATATCTGTGGATCACCGACCGCCTGATGTTGCTTGGTTTCTTCGACGAGAGTTTTGCGTTTCTCCTCCGACTGCACCCGTATCTGATCGCCCTTCATCTGTTCGATGGCTCCCTCGTATTCCTGCCGCGACACAGTAGCGCGCGCGCACACACACACACAAACACACACTTCGTACAAATGCACCTCTAGCCAGCGAAAGCGCAGACACAAGGAGTGACGCCGTTCGTCCCAAACTTACCACCGCTCACGCTGTGACAATACATTTCTCGCCAGAGTACACGCGGCGTAATTATTCATTGTTTTCGGCTGTCATTTTTGCAGTGTGGTGGCGATTAGGGAAAAATATCGCAAATCGCGTGTTGACTGTGCAGCAGCTGCGGGAACCCGGCAGAGGTAGAACTGTGGCTCGAATCTTTTTTACTCTCTGTGGGAAAGGATAATAATTTTTTCATAATTTTTCATTTATAACGCGCACATATTCATTCAACGTCAAAGGTATTCATTGGACGAGAGAACGACTCGGAGGAGCGAGGAAAGCCCAGAGAGGCGGAGGAGGCAGCCAGGAGGTTTGCCGGCGCCAACATATTGCCGCAAACTGCTTCCTATAAATTATGATGTTATCGGCCAATTGATTAACGAGTATTATTTTAAGTTGTGGGAGGAAACCGGAGAACCCGGAGGAAACCCATGCAAAACAGGGGGGGAGAACACACAAAACTCCACACAGAAAGGCGCCCAAGGCCGGAATCGAACCGCCTCGGGCAAGACCATTCTTTCTGCGAGCCGCAGATGTTACCACTGCGTGTCTGACTTGGAGATCCGTACCTTGAGCTTGACCTGGTGCTCCATCTGCACCGTGTTTTCCTGCATCCGCGCCATGTCCAACGCTTCCTTGGCATGTTCTGCACACACGGATTGCGTTCATTCATTCATTCATTGGGGGTCAAGGTAGACGCGTTCACGTCGCGATCCCTTGTCAGGTGATACTTGGTGTTGCCTGCGAATTCTACCAAACACTTCGAAGCCGAGGAGCTGAAAGACAACGATGTCCAGAGGCTCACCATCGTGCTTCGAAGAATCGCAAAGAAGAAGAAGAATTCATTCATTCGTTACCAGTACCCGGCAACTATGTACAGGGTCGCGGTGAAGCCGCACAATTAGTGAGGATTAGTTTCCTGCAATCATGAGCAGTTTGTAATTGTTAATCTTGCTCACGTCACAGTGATGTCTAGTTAGCTGATCCAGCAATGATGTGTTGTTGCAGGCGCAGTGTAATGGTAAAGGTGCGACCCCACTGCTGGTGAAAAGCCCTCCAAAAAGGAGCTCTTTAAGATCTCACGAGCGGTTATTTGGCCTATTCTTCAACGCTGGTGCGAGTACCCACACCTTAGCTTGATACGTACAATCAGCGACCTCTGGTTCGTGTTCGTTGTGTCGCAGGAATCCTGCAATGAGCATGCAGGCTCACTGGGTATTTTCTGCTGTAATAATAAACATCTATCTATCTATCTAGATTGCAAGTCGGGTGTGATAACCATGACAGCACCGCAGCAGAAACGACACCACTTCAAAGCTGCAAATCAAGATGCGCGTTGATAAAAGCCCGCTTCCTACGGTGTGTTTACGCTGTCTTCTCAGCCAACGGTGAAGAAAATCCGTGGCGAGAGTGAAGTGGGGATAAGGCACTCCAAACCGGCAACCGACCTCAGACGTTCAACACCATCTCATTTAGCCTGACCTTGACACTTGTACTGTGCAGCGCTTTGTGACCCTCGGGTGAAAGGCGCTATATAAATGCTATTATTATTACCTGATGCGAGTACTTTAAAGAGCTCAACCATGCAATCAGTAACCTGGCTGTTCCGGTAAAACGTTTGTTCTCTGGACATTCCTAACAACCAATGTAAAGGCAATTTAAATAGGCATCCTAACACATTGCTGCACAGCCTACAACAATCTGATAACAACAACCGCCGTTTGCCGCTAAGTGGTTGGTGGTGACGTTACCACAGCACCTGTGCCAGGCCAGGTGCACAATCTGATGGGCATGGGGAGTGAAACATCCAAGCAATATTCAGGCTCAATCCCGCTTAGCTCCCAAGAACTGGTGAGATTTGGCACGTTCCAGATGCCTGAGGCTGTGTAGCAATACCCGTGTTGTAATGTACCAGGATGCTCCCGTGTCTACGCTTCTCATTTTTACCAACCCAAACTGACCAACGTCAAGTATTGGGAAAAATAAATCTGCACGGCCCTCAACTCGCAATAGATTGGCAAAGGACTGTACGTATGTACCTGCAAGGCAATCCCAAAAACCACAACTAAATGCTTCATGAATAACGACCCAATTAAAACCGTAATTCCATTATTGATGGTAACGCTGAAAGCCACCACCAATAAAAACGCTAAATATGTCCACAACAGCATTCCTAAACCCATTCCCCATGACAAAGATGGAATAAATGTATATTTCCAGCATATATTCATTCATTCAAAGTAGTGAGCTGTCAGTTATAATTAAATCTGATATTCAATAAGGAAATTCTAATGTCTCCCCCAGAAACTGGCCCTAAGAAAACCTCCCAATGAACGTCTACCGTAGGAATTTCCAATGCGACGATAAAACATATTTACAATCCGCATAAAATCGAATCGTACCGTCCACCATTGCATCCATAAAGAAATCCCCACTTAGAATCCATGCAAAGGCACACCAATGACAAGTCAAATTACATGACCAAGTATGGCTCCTATAACACATGACACTTTTATGAATGGAAAGGTCAAAATCACCAATGTAAAACACAATCCAATGGAATGCCACCAAAGCCACTGCTAATAGCAAACTATTGGCTACATTCATTCATTATCAAAAAACGCTTAATCCTGTACAGGGTTGCAGTGAGCCGGAGCCTATCCTGGCAGACACAGAGCGCAAGGCAGTGTTATACCCTGGATGAGACGCCAGGCCATCACAGGGCACCGGTGGAAATTTAGTCCGCAGGCCAATTAACCTATGCAGCAGCATATTTTTGGATGTGGGAGGAAACCGGAGTGCCCGGCAAAAACCCACGAGGACACGGGGAGAAAATGCAAACGCCACACAGAAAGGCCCCCGAGCCGAGACTCGAACCCGGGACCTTCTTGCCGTGAGCCGGCTGCGCTACTTTGTTAACCATGACTGGTAGGTAATCCAAGTTTGCGTGGCTGTCTTCATGGCGCAGTGTGCTAACCACTGCGCCACCGCTCAATCCACAATGGGCTCGAGTCACATCACGAAGGTTATCTAATAGCATTCCTGGAAACCATTCCGATCCAAATCCCGCCAAGGTCAAGTGGTCAGACAATCATAGCCAATAGCACAGAGGTCACAACACCTCGCCTTCGCTTCCTTCCTTCTGCCAAACCGGTCCAATGTTTGTCACGATGTTCTTCTATCCATCCGTTATTAGAAACCGCTTAATCCAGTACAGGATCGCGGTGAGCCGGAGCCTATCCCGGCAGACACAGGGCGCAAAGCAGGGCTACACCATTGATGGGACGCCAGTCCATCACAGGGCACCGGGGGCAATTTAGTCCGAAAGCCAATTAACCTATGCAGCAGCGTGTCTTCCATCCGACCTCCAAAATGCATTTCCAATGACAACCAGACCAAAACCCCGCTAACACCACCAGCACAGGCTGCAGCAGTAGCGTGAGCAGAAAACGCAACGGCACCTGACAAAACACCCAGACACAAGTGACCCCAATGACAGAAAAACTCCCCCTCGACTCAAATCCCAATGGCATTCTCAATGTCAAACCCCAATGACGGGCGCGGCGGGGATGCCACCCATGTCTCAACCGTGCCCGCTGCTCACTCGAAGCGTCCAGGTCCCGGGCCGCCTTGGCCGCTCGCTCCAGGCCCGTGGGGTCGAAGTTGCTCCATTTGTCCTTCGGCCGCGCTTCGTCTCCCGAGCCCGAAGATCCAGAACCGGCTCCTCCGCCTGCTCCGCCGCCAACCGACCCGGCTGCAGACCCAGGGTCCATCGGCACAGGCGGCGGACCCTGGCCCTTGTTCAGCCCGAACAACCACGACATTGCTCGTCTCGCTCAAACGCCGGCTAACCAAGTCCCGTGCGTGGTGGTTACTTTGACGGAGCGAGCCGCTGATTGCCGTGAGAGACGGCGTTCGACCCCTCGGCTCCACGTGTCTTTCGCTTCGCTTACTCGGCGCGCCGCTTACTGTAACCACACACGTGGGTCGCCCGGGCCCGTATTGACAATCGCACAGCGGATAAGCGGCAGGCGTGCACGTCGTCGGGGTTCGAGCAATAGCGAGGCGGCTTAAGGCGGCCGCCCGCGATGGTTAGCCAATGGGAACGCGCGTGCCGGGGCGTCGCGCCTATACGCGCTGTGGAATGTAAGCGTTCCAGGCGTGAGCGTTGAGACCCGTGTGAGAAGGGAGCCGACGCGTTGTGCGCATGCGCGTAAATAGAAGTAGCCAATGAGGAGCGGTCAGAGAGATGTCGAGTGGCCATGTTAGGTGAGGTTAGTTATTCAAGCCAACTTTGATAAGGGGGGATTAATTGTGAAATAGCATGGTTGTATTGATATAGGTTTTCACGGCTCTCAAGAGATGCTCTTTAATTAGCCTGACGATGTTTCCTACGTGAGAGGCGAAACGTCGCAAAGGCGAGAGGACATAGCACGGCCGTGATATGTCATCGTTCAGCCATCTTCGTAAGGGGGGTTACAGCTGTCTTACATCAGCAGTCAGTCCATGACTGACTGTCTTACATCAGCAGTCGGTCCATGATGCAACACAGCTGTGTTGCGTCACGGATCGACCATCTTGGTAAGGGGATAACCTAAATAAAATAACGCTACAAGATAGATGTTTATTATTACAGCAGAAAGTGCCAAGTGAGCTTGCAAGCTCGTTGCAGGATTCCTGCGTTGACACAGCAAAACACGCAACGACTTCAATGTTAAATTGTTGCTGATTTTCCGATATGCCGTTCTCTCCGCAGCTCGGATTATTAAAAAAAATACCCAAAAAAAATGTGTTGCTGATTTTCCGTTCTCTGTCGTTGTTGACATGTCGTTCTCTCCACAGCCTTGTGCAGCGCTATGTGACCCTCGGGTGAAAGGCGCTATATAAATGCTATTATTATTAAAATCTCCCATATACTCCAATGGCAGGGACAACCACTTAATGCTTAAGGCTGAGAGGTGTTTTTTTTTTTAATAATGTGCACATGTTTGTGTAGAGTTGTGAAGAGACCCGGACTATGTAACTGTGTTTTGGTCATGGTTGCCACCTCGGACGCACATAAAACCGGGACATATTGTGGCGGTAAACAGAAAAAGAGAGAAAGGACTTCTTCTTCTTCTTTGCGATTCTTCGAAGCACGATGGCTAGCTTCTGGACATGGTTGTCTTTCAGCTTGGCTTCGAAGTGTTTGGTAGAATTCGCAGGCAATACCAAGTACTACCTGACAGGGATCGCGACGTGAACGCTTCTACCTTGACCCCCAGAGAAAGGACTGATCTCTCGGATAGACAAGATACATGGGAGAAAAGCTACAAAGCGTTCAGACAAGAATGAATAGGTGCACCCTTGGTATTACAGAAGTGTACCGTTATCCTTACGCGGCGCAAACAGGACCGCTGAGCGTTGAGTTTGCATTATTATGAGCAATCTGGATTAGGCGTAATACATCCGGCGCTCAGAGTTTAGCTGATAAAGATATTAAGGACTAGCCTCAAGCAGTTAGAGCTACAGCAAGGCAATGCACACAGTAGTGAGCTTTGGCCAGGAGATGGAGCTGCGTGTTTTACAAAGGGGCCTTTAAACATTGGAAGCACATAATTATTTTCTCCACCCATTGTCATCAATCCGCTCAATCCTGTACAGACTCGCGGCGAGCCGCAGCCTATCCCGGCAGACACAGGGCGCAAGGCAGGGCTATACGCAGGATGGGACGCCAGTCCATCACAGAGCACCGGGGGCAATTTTAGTTCACAGGCCAATTAACCTTGGGCAGTAGCAGCATATATTTGGACTGTGGGAGGAAACCGGAGTGCCCGGCGAAAACCCACGCGGATCGTTAAACATTAAAAACGGTTAAACATTGCACGATGCCGACAACACAATTGGAATACTATCGGGAAACAGACATATATACATAACAAATGAGAGCTGGCAAAAGCTCAACTAATTATTGAGACATTTGAATCCGTCAAGCAAACACATTTAAGTGATAAATTGTCACTTGAATAAACAACTGAGCAGTTACTCTTTCTGAAGTATGAATGTATTGCTGGTGATAAATACGCCCTCGCGTTCATTTGCCGTGGCCAATCTCCACCCGAGCTCGTTCATTCAACCGAATTCATCTTCCTGTATACACAGTTGATTGATTAATGAAGACTTAAAAAAGGGACACTTACAAAAAGGCACGCTCCAACTCATCAGCAAATTCTGCGTCGACTCTGATTAATAGCTCACGTATGCGGCAAACGAGGCCGTAATTCCTGATACTCCACGGAACATTTGCGGGGGAAACGTTATCAATAATTGTCACTACACAGCATGACATCCGCGAGCTTATGTCGCGATTGCCATTGATGGCCAATGGCGTGAGCGCCACTGTGCCATTTAAGCGAGCGTTTACGTTGCGGCGTAAATATGATAAATTCTGCCGGGGACACTATCCGATGGCTTTGTCATTGAATGAAGGAGGGCATAAATATACGAGCACTGTGCAGGTACGGCTCGGGAGCTATTACGCCCAGCTTGAAGGGCATTCATTCTCCGCGAACGACCCACAGCTGCATTGATGCAGGTTCTCACGGCTCGATTCATGATGGTGTTCTGTCGGGATGGCCCGTGTCACTGAGCGATCTCCATCTCTCTCCCTCGCGACGTTTCGCCTCCCACGCTGGAAGCATCATCAGGCGTTACGGTTGTGTGTGGAAACTGACCGGTTATAAAGGTGACTGACAAAGGGGTGATGAGATGCCCCTTTGTCAGTCACATTTATAAACGGTCAGTTTCCACACGCAACCATAACGCCTGATGATGCCTCCAACGTGGGAGGGGAAACGTCGCAAATCAGAGAGAAAGGAACACTCGACACGGCTATCCAGAAAGAGTCTCTACGAAGAGCAAAACTCTCAATCCACAGTCTTCATAACACGAGGTAAACATTGTCATTTCAAATTATCACTTCACTACGATCGGCTTTGATCATTGCCCTGTTGGGTGAAGGCTTCAACCCCCATAGCAATTGCCGTCTGTCACGTAATAAAGATCCCCGTATTGCCTGAACAGACTGTCGGATCAGGTGCCGTTAGCGGAGCGCCTGTGGTATCTTATTACGCTATGTAATAATCCCACCCAGGGAGGCATGGTGGCGCGGCGAGTAGCCCTGCCGCCGGGCACTCCGGTTTCCTCCCACAGTCCAACGACATGCTGCTGCCTATGTTAACGGCCTGCGGATTAAACTGCTCCCCCGGTGCCCTGCGATCGACTGGCGTTCCATCCCGGGTATAGCCCTGCCTTGCGCCCTGTGTCTGCCGGGATTGGCTCCGGCTCACCGCGACCCTGTGCAGGCTTCAGCGGTTCCTGACAAATGGATGGATGATGGTATAATCCACCTTAGCAGCTGCACGTGAGATTTTCATGGCCCAAGGTGGACCACCCTCCCCTTGTCGTACTCCATTCCTTGGCTGCCACTCTGTCACAGTTCTTGACCCTAGAGCCACATGGAGTTCGCTCGGGTATTTTTTAGGCCAAAGGTCAAGAATAATAACCGAGTCTGGATGTCGAGGAATGGAAAGCATCTGAGAGGGCGTCCACTGGGGAGATTGAAATCAGCTCGTGAGCAGGTGCCAGGTGAATTTCTACATCACGGTGGCTTGGGGAGACCTTCATCCAGCAGTGGATTGGCTATGGGGCGGCAGGGTGGTGCAGTGGTAACATCCTCGCCTCACCCCCTGTTCTGCGTGGGTTTCCTCCGGGCTCTCCGGTTTCCTCCCACAACTTAAGAAAAAAATACTCATAAATTAATTGACCGATAACATCATAAATATATAGGAAGCAGTGTGTGGCAATATGGCGCCGGCAAACCGCCTGGCTACCTACTCCGCCTCTCTGCGCATTCCTCGCTACGCCTCTGAGTCCATCTCTCGTCGAATAAATATATTCGACATTGAATGAATATGTGCGCGTTATAAATACATTTTTTTTAATGTTGATGAAATGATAATTGTGGTGGGGTGGGAGTTTAAACACCCCGCTCAGCTCCAAAAGGCAATTGAGGACACCTCGAAGAGCAGCCTGCTCTCCGATGCGGCTTGTGAGCAAACAGCCGCTCAATTATTCGCCTCCTAAAGCCACAGCAAACGGATTTGGTCCAAAACGCTTGAACTCTGCAACACAGTCAGGCAGAGCGTGATGCATGGTCGGTCCCAGGAGCGGTTTAATCGATAGATGTTGCTCCAACGGAAGATTGAGCCGTCCACGTATCGCGGCACAAATTCTTTAGATTTTCTCCAGTCCTCAATAATGGAAATTAGATTGACTTTGTGTTTATGCAGTGCTCCTCTCCGTTGAGTTGACAGATATTGAGCGCGAGTGTTGCTCTTCACAGCTGTTCTTTCTGCGTGGCCGTGTCACTGAGTGAACGCCGTTTCTCCCTCGCGACGTTTCGCCTCCCGCGTTGGAGGCATCTTCAGGCGACACGCCGCGAGGGAGAGACGGAAATCGCTCAGTGACACGGCTATCCCGATAGAACAGCTCTGAAGAGCAACCGTCATGAATCGAGCCGTGAAAACCCACATCAGTACACATATTGAACACTTCATTTTTCAGGATTATATTTTGGCGAATTTGTATTGTTTTCGGGTTGGATTATAATCGGGGCTGCATTGAAACATTGTCGTTCATGATCAAGTTCAGTTGTCCGAAAACATGGGCTGTGATGGAATAAATTCAATAAAAGCCGAGGGGTGCACGAAGACGCATTAACGAGTGCATGCTTGGAATTACTCAGAGACAGACAGCGAAACAAATGTATCAGAGAACAAACAGAGCTTAGAGAAACCAAATAGATAGATGTGTATTATTACAGTACACACACTGCGAGCTTGCAAGCTTTGGAAGCGGGATTCCTGCCATACAACAAACGTACGAATTAACCAACATTTTTTTGAACTGTGGAATGGCACAGTAGCACGTTGGTGCAGTGAGTAGCGCGGCTGCCTCATAGCGAGAAGGTCTCGAGTTCGAATCCCTGCTCGGGTGCCTTTCTGTGTGGAGTTTGCATGTTCCGCCCATGTCCGCGTGGGTTTTCGCCGGGCACTCCGGTTTCCTCCCACGGTCCAAAGACATGCTGCTGCTGCATAGGTTCATTGGCGTGCTGACTAAATCGCCCCGGGTGCCCTGTGACGGACTGGCGTCCAATCGTGGATATAGCTTTGCCTTGCGCCCTGTGTCTGCCGGGATAGGCTCCGGCCCACCGCAACCCTGTACACAGAGACAACGCTGTGACAATTAAGCTCCACCGACAGCTGGCGCTAGTGTTGTTAATGAGCATCTATTCACGTGGGCAACTGCACAGGCGGGGGGTGGTGTGGCAAGTAATGATGTTGTTTACACACTGCACCTGATGCTCCTTGAAGGCTGAGTCTACCGAGGGGAGGCTCGTGGCCGGTTCACAAAATTGTCACTCGTGTTGGACGTGAGCGGGATTCCAACTCGGGTCGCCGGGTTTGTAGCCCAGCGCGCTAAACACTGTGTCACCGCTCCCCACAACAAAGTGGCGGTGACGTCACCACGTCGCCTGTGCCAGACCATATGCACTTTGAGGCCACGTGAAGTGTCGAAGGATCGTCGACAGGAGGTCACAGGACAGACCCAGGTGTCATGGGCTGCCAGACTGAGATGACCGGCAGATGCTCCACCTGAGCTCCCTACTGTGCCAACTTGCTGTGCTTTGGCCGCTCGGCGCTCGGCTCGCTGTTGTGAGCGTCGCTCCTCGGCCCTCCGTTGTTGCTGGAGGGCGACTGCCTCCAACTGCCCAGTAGCGTTCCTCACGAACCGCTCCCCACACACACGGGCATACACACACACTCAAATGACAGAAGTCACGCGTACGCATGTGCGCTTTGTGCTTACACACGACAGAGGTCACATAGCTTTATGTAACATCACGCACCGCTGAGATTTCTAAACCATCCATTTATTTAAAAAAAAGTGTGCTCATTTGTGCATGCATGCATACACGGCGCGCTCACAAAGCTCCGTTTGGGGTGCTCCGCCGGGTAGCGAGGCATTTTTATTTTTACATCTCATTTATATGCGCACGCGTGTGTGCGTGCGTGTTACGCGTTTGCGCAAGGAGCCTTAAACACCTATTATTAGCCGATGCAAGGCCAACGCGTAGTATTCGCGGTGAGAGTTGCAGGTGTCTGATCAAGTGCATACAGGATTTAACTCTCTCATCTGTTCATTGTCAGAAACCGCTTAATCCCTGTGCGGGGTCGCGGTGAGCCGGAGCCTATCCCGGCAGACACAGGTGCAGGGTAAGACAATAACCCGGATGGGACGCCAGTCCATCACAGGGCACTGGGCGGCAGTTTAGTTCTCGCTTGGTATTTCTTTGGACTTCACAAACAGCTCTTTCCATCCATCCATTTTCAAAAACCGCTAAATCCAGTACAGGGTCGCGGTGAGCCAGAGCCTATCCAGGCAGACACAAGGCGCAAGGCAGGAGAACACCAACGATGGGACGCCAGTCCATCGCTGGGCGCCTGGGGAAATTTAGTCAGTACGCCAATTAACCTGGCAGCATGTCTTTGGACGGTGGGGGGAAACCGCAGTGCCCGGCGAAAACCCACGCGGACACCGGGAGAACATGCAAACTCCGCACAGAAAGGCCCCAGAGTCGAGATTCGAACCCGGGACCTTCTTGCTGTGAGGCGGCAGCGCTACCCATTACGCCACCGTGCCGCCCTGGCTCTTTCCAAAATCCACTCTATTACGTGCAGTAGATGACCCTGTTGAGGGGCCCTCGAGGGAATTACTGACGTACGACTAAGTGACAGCCAGGCACAGCCCAAAGCCAGCCTCTGCTCTGCTGTCTACGTTGCACAGCTGGGCTGTACGTTTGCACGCGCGCATTAATTAGATTTCACCCTTGATTCCTCGTTCACTGGATTTAATAGTAAGAACACGTGAAATGTTGCGGTCGTTTGTCAGTTCTGTCCCGTTTCTAGTCGCTCGTGCTCACCGATGATACAACTGTGTAGGGTGGGCTTTTGGGCGGCACGGTGGCACGGTGAGTAGCGCCGCTGCCTCACAGCGAGAAGTCCCCGGGTTCGAATTCCGGCTCGGGTGCCTTTCTGTGTGGAGGTTGCATGTTCTCCCCGTGTCCGCGTGGGTTTTCGCCGGGCAATCAGGTTTCCTCCCACCGTCCAAAGACATGCTGCCAGGTTAATTGGCGTACTGACTAAAATTTCACGAGGCGCCCTGCGATGGACTGGCGTCCCATCCTTGGTGTTCCCCTGCCTTGCGTCCTGTGTCTGCCGGGATAGGCTCCGGCTCACCGCGACCCTGTACGGGGTTAAGCGGTTTCTGAAAATGGATGGACGGATGGAGCAGCAAATCTTTAGACTGTGGGAGGAAACCAGTGTGCCCAGCGAAAACCCACGCGGACACGGAGAGAACATGCAAACTCCACACAGAAAGGCACCCGAGCCGGAATTCGAACCCGGGGACTTCTCGCTGTGAGGCGGCGGCGCTACTCACCGTGCCACCGTGACACTCCTAGTTCCTCTATTATCCTCATGTATTGATCGATACGGAATATATTTAATGCGCTAAATAACTTACACACCTCATGCGTTAATGTCAACCTTTATAAGCAATGTTTTTGACGTGTGTGCATATAGATTGTATATACACTGATGTATGCGGTCACACGTTGTGGTCCAGTGCAACTTGTCTTGTATTTGACACCTGCATGTGCCGTCACCACGTCACTTTATCTCCCAAAGGCCATCATCCACTCAAGCATGTTCACTCACTCGGGCTGTCAATCTCACGCCAGTGCAATCTAGCCAAGGTATTTGATGTTCTATCTTCGGGCGAAACATATATATCATCAAACCATCCATCCATCTGTTGTCAGAAACTACTCAATCCCTGTACGGGGTCGCGGTGAGCCGAAGCCTATCCTGGAACAAATCTATGTTATGTAAAATATAGAAGGTTTAAACCTTTTCTGGCAACGAGAAAAGTGTTAAGATCTTAAAACACCAAATGGACGCCTTTTTGCAAAGGTTCCAGTTTGCAAGCAGCCACACATGCTTGTGGCAAAAATATGCAAACAAATTCTATGCAAAGGTGCCCATAGTCTAAATCCATCTCAGCTTCCCTTTTAGATTGAAGGTCTACGGGTCCTCCTAAAATTACTTTTTGAGTTTATGATGACAACGCATGTCCCTGTCATTTTTGTGACATCTGTTATGGAAAAAATAAGCAAAAATAAGCATCCAAAATCCCTCTGGGATTTTCACCGTGGGAACCGTGCCGTCGTATGTTCCCATCTCAATTCCACCCCCAGATCTGAACCAGTCCTGAACCTCCTGCTTCACGAGCCTGCATTGACCCGCGCCGTGATGTACTGTCGATGTCTCCGTGGCTCAGCATGCCGTGGGGAGACCTTTCAGCAGTGTATTGACCAACGGGCTGCGAATTGTTATTTATAATTTTAATGATTTCAGGGTTGGTAGTATTCCTGGAATTATTACATTCACAATTAAGTGATGGGTTTAAAACAAAAAACGTGGTGATGTAGCGTAATCAATGTGCCATCGTTACACGCCGCCCTGAATTCCAAACGATCGGTTCCCATAACGTGTAGGTTTTGCAGTAAATGTGTTTGAACCATCGGTGAAACGAATAAACAGGTTTTTTCACGGCTTGATTCATGATGGTTGCTCTTCAGAGAGAACACACAAACTACACACCGAAAGGCGCCCAAGCGCGAGAATCGTACCGCCTCGGGCCAAGTGAGACGCGGACGGTGTACCACTGCGCTAACCTGCCGTCCAACGCCGGCACTGGGTGCGATGCATTATTAACTTGTGCCAGGCGTCCTGCGAGGCAGGTGCGTCGCATCCGCGGGTGTGTTGCGGGTGTTTCGACACCCGCACCTTGACAGAAACATGATTCCACCATCCCCTCCCACTTTTTACTGAGGTAGTCTAATATCATACGTTGCGACACCCGCACTTTGACAGAAACACGATTTCATCCCCCCCACTTTTCCCCTGCAACACCCGCGGCTGCGACGTCGCCCGCTAGCGAGGCGAGCTAAGCAGCGTCAAGCAAGCAAGCAAGCGAGCAGCTCCGCCTCCCATCAGAGGCGGCATTCTGCTGGCGGAGCCCGCTCCTACAATAGCCGGGGAGGAAAGAGGGGGGTGGGTGCATTGTGCGGCGCGCTATGAATGGTCCACAGCGCCACACACGCGCGTGTCTGTGTGTGTGTGTGACGGCACGGTGCGGTGCAGCGTGTGTGGGTTCTTCGCGTGAAGCAGATGAGCGTGACTGGAAGCTAGGGCAAGACGCCGGTAACTTTTGTTGATCACCCCAGTCACCCAGCCACCCAGCCACCCACGACCCCCGCCCTCCGCGTGTACCGGCTCCGTCACAACCGCAGGTGAGGCTGTCATCTGTCGGGGTGTGTGTGGAGCGTGGTACGAGCGTGGATGCGTGTGTGTGTGTGTGGTGCTGGCCACCCACCAACCCTCGTGCGCCGTGTTGGCCTTACATAGGTGCTCGCTAACGCGGCACTTGAGCCTACAGTCTGTTGAGGCTATATGGGGGATCTTTATCTCTCTTTGCTCAGTGTGTTAGCGCGCTGGGCTGGTAAACCCGGCCACCCGAGTTCAAATCCCGCTCAAACGGGCCAGCGCCAGTGACGATTTTCTGAACCGGTGCTGGGCC
>JAZEWU010000032.1:2229755-2241743 GCA_036362915.1 Geotria australis | reverse complement strand
GCAACACCCGCGGCTGCGACGCGCCTGGCCCCGTGGGTCTCGAGCGCGATTGAATGTGGGGAGCGCCTTCCCAACGCATGGCTCAGCAGCCACCTGTGATGACCTGTTTGTGCATGATGGTCACCCGTTCGAGCATTATCCAGGCTCAAGCCCTGCTTAGCTTCTGAAATCTGACGAATCGGGGACGCATTACGGGAGACTTTCTGACATTCGAGCTATATATACATTTACATCGTCACCGGATGGCAAAGTCACGTGCTCTCAGGTGGCAGCACTAACAAACACGTAGCTTCTCAACCGGAGCACGTTACAGTACAGCACCGTAGTTTACAAACTCGGGATGAAATCAAATGCGTTCAACGTAAAGTCGTGAGCCTGGCAACCATTGTGTCCTTTGCAGAGAAAGTCTCGTGGAATGCATACATTCCGGACTGAAAAGAGATGCAAATGCCTTCAGAGTACGACACGCAGCTTACATTCTGGACAGCATAATAGCCTGGCTGACAATGCGAACTGGTGACCACGTACCGGCACTGCACGCCAGTGGTGTATGGCTTTGAACTTTCCCAAAAAATTATATGACCGGTGGTTGCTCTTCGGAGCTGTTCTTTCGGGGATAGCCGTGTCGAGCGCTCTCCATCTCTCTCTATCGCGATGTAGCTTGTCACGGCCTGATTCATGATAGTTTCGCCTCCCACGTTGGAGGCATCACAAGGCTCTGTGTAGCACGTCTGAAGTTGTGTTGTTATACACCCAGACCTCGCTTTACAGCGACCCCCCAAACGCAGATTCGCAAGACCGTTCTGTCTGTGAGGCGCAGATGTTACCACTGAGCCACCCTGCCGCTCAGCCAATGAGAGCCACGTATTTATATCCTCACAGCCAATCGGTGCTCGCCTGCATTAATTACCTCTTTTAACGTTGATTCCGTTTGCGCGCTATTCACCAGGAACGCATCGTGAGCACTAAGCACTTTTACTCCCGTATTTACTAGTGTAGAGTTATCCAAAGGTTTGTGTGCTTAGCGTTCACAAAGGTAAAGCAATCTGGCAACAGACACACCCGCATGCAAGACACACAATCAAGATGTTTTCCATAAAAATACAGGGGGGAGGAGGAAAGTGTTCTTTGCGATCTGGCGAATGTGGTAATGACGTGATAATAACACGAGAGACTGTTCATTTTCAACAAACCTTTTCCCAATTAAAAGCCACGCAATGCACTTTATAACAAAAGGCCAACGACACAAATCTTGCAGAGGGCTTTAATTGAACTATAATTCCACGGGAAAAGTAGGTCACCGCGTGCTGGGGTCATGGCCAAATTATCCACTCGCAATTATTGGACAATAATCGTAATAATGATCGTCTCAATGAAGGGGAAAAAAGTGCTTCCTTACGAACAAGCTTCACGCAGCCTAACGTAGGTGCCGTACTTTATGGGAATGTAAATAAAACAGTTGTATCCTGATTTAAAACGAGTTGTATCCTGCTTAATTCATGAAGCGAGCTGATAAGACAAAGGGTATTTCTTATAATTAAAGCCGTGTTTGGCGTGATTAAGCGTTCCTCTATGGAAAGGTTCAATGCGACACACATTTTCCCTTGGTAAAGTGCCTTCACACAGCGCGGTATGGTAACCCAGTTAAGTGACTATGTGACAAATACTTGTCTGTTGGTTGCTTAAGCTGGAATGCAAGGCCTGATGTAAGTCACATTAATATTTGTTTTCTACAAAAATAGAGAACGCTTTCTTGAATAATTCAGTGTGTACAACACCCATCTAGATATATAATGGAGGAATATATGTATAATGCAGCACTTGGTTTTATGTGTGTATGTCTCTTCCGTACTGAGGCTATCGGGTTCAAATCCTTCATAAGTGCAAATTTTATCTGCCCAACACCAAGGCTTTCAGCTTTACTTCCCACTCACTGCGATGCGTGGAGTTCGCACGTTCTCCCTGTGTCCGCGTGGGTTTTCGCCGGGCACTCCGGTTTCCTCCCAAAGCCCAAAGGCATGCTGCTGCATAGGTTAATTGTCCTGCGGACTAAATTACCCCCGGTGCCTTGCGATGGACCGGCGTCCCGTCCTGGGTGTAGGAGGTGAGTGGCGGTGGTTAGCTAGCGCGCCCGGCTACAAACCTGGCGACCCGAGTTCGATTCCGGCTCACGGCCAACACCAGTTACGATTTTCTGAACCCTTCCTGGGTTTCCTCTAGGTCGACTCAGCCTCAAATTAATACCAGGTGCCACAGTTGCGCCGTTTCGACCTTCATAGGTGCTCCGCTCAGGGCACTTGACCCTACAGCCTTGTCAAGGCTACACGGGGGACCTTTGTCTTTGTCTCCGTTCAGTCCTGCTCGGCGGCTGTAAGCTGAGCCGGCCGGATAATGGCAGCATTGTTCTGTGTTCCAGCGTCGCTGCCCGGTAACCATCGCGACTGGGGGAGAGAATGCCGCTGCTCTGGCGCGTGAATTATACATTTAGCAGCACGCGGGGTCACGCGGGGTCACGCGTGCTGGCCCCAAGCTGCCCGCGGGTGCCCACCGACGGTGGCACAAACGCCTCCCGGAGATCCGCGGGCCCACGGCACAAGGCGGGGATATACCCAGGATAGGACGCCGTGTCCATCAAGAAGGCATCGGGGAGAATTTGGTCAACGGGCCAATTAACCTAGGCAAGCGTGTCTTTGAACCGTGGGAGGAAACCGGAGTGCCCGGCGGAAACCCCCACGCGGTCACGGGGAGGACATGCGAACTCCTCGCAGAAAGGAACCCGAGCTGGAGATTGAACCCATGACTCCTTGTAGCTGTGAGGCGGCAGCGCTACTCGCAACGCTAACGTACCGCCCCGTTAAACCTACATTTCACATTACGTTACATTAATCGAAAGACACGCACACACAGACACGCACTGAGAGGCACCAGAACAGAAATCTCGTTCCTTCTCGGTGTTCGTTATAGCTAGCCGTTAATTTACACCTATGGATGAGGCGAGCAAAAGACTGTGGCAGTTTCACTTCGCTGCGATAATTATCGCCTTAGCACGGCGCAGAGACGTGAGCGGGGTTCAGCGGAGTTTCTTGGCTCACAAATTAGCGTTGACATCCACTTAGGACTGTGGCAGCAAAGTTGGAATGCCCAGAAGACAACGAACCATCCGGGCTGAATATTGTAAATCACTTTCAATTAGCGTCCGAGCAAATTATCCCACGTCCACCGTTATGGAATGATTTCGGTGGACGAGTCTGTTAGAGAAGATTAATGGAGGCGACGTCGTGAATTATTGTGATTTATAGGCTTAGCAAATGATTGTCATTATTTATTTAAGAAGCATTTCCCTTGCAGAATTCTGGTAAAGGCTCCGTATCAGCTCGGCACAGATCTGTTAACCCCGGTATGGATTTCAGTGAGAGCTTGGATGAGCCATTACCACCGAATCAAACGGCTCTCTATAGTCGACAATAGCTTGCCAATGTGATATCCGATATTCAGTACTTTTCAATCATCGTTTTCATAGTTTGAGCAGTGTGCTTAGTAGACAAACCTTCTCTATCACGTCTCTCTCAGTTGTCTTAATACAAAATAGAAGAGACATTACAGTTGCATTTTTTTAAAACTGAGAATTCACAAAGCAATACAATATAAAGCGTTTATATTTACACACCGACATGTGTGAATTGTAGAGCTGGAATGTTCTCCAAAATGCATTGGCTTTCTCCCGGGCATTTAGATTGTATCTGACAATAAACATACTTGATATAAATTAGTTTAGCATCTCACGCTGTGAGCCCATACACATCAGACTTGAAGACTCCGTGCAAGTTATTACAGTATTGCCACTGTGCTTGGAAATCATTGATGTAGTATTTGTGTCAGTATCTTTACCAAAATATCCAGGTACCCTTTTCAACGTGGTGAGGGAGAGCGCTCGACACGGTTATCCCGAAAGAACAGCTCTGAAGAGCAACCATCAGATAAAATTATGGTTCGCAGTTTGCTCAGCCCATCACACATACAGGGGTCATTAAAATAAGTACTATGTTGTGTGTAAGTCAACAGAGGTTGTTCCATCTAAAGACTCGTCCCTGCCATAGATACGTGGAATTTCCACGACTTAGCTCGGGGCTGTAAACGATCTCATTCGATCAACAAATCACCTTGATGGCGGCGTTGTACTGTGCTGCAATGTCACGCGCATATGGCGCTTATAAAAATTAATGCTAATCTGTTCAGTGTTACGTAACTGTGCAAGCTGGTGGCCTCTCGGGTGACAGATTGCAATCGCTCAACTGTTCAACTTTGACCTCCACCTTGCAAGGCCGCGGGACATTAGCCACCGAGTGCGGTTTGTTGCTATGTGGATGCTCGAGACCATTTGAGTCGTGGTTATTAAATAATCGGGTCTTAGAAACTCTGTATCTGCCGGGATAGGCTCCGACTCACCCTGCACAGGATTATGCGGTTTCTGACAATGGATGGATGGATGAATGGTCGCGTGTGTGTGGAGCAATAGTATAACAGTTTGCGCGCTGCGCTACGAACCTAGCGACCCAAGTTCGCTTCCCGCTCACGGCCAATACCAGTGCCGATTTTCTCAACCGGTCCTGAACAGGTTCTGGGCCTCCGCGAGTTTGACTCAGCCTCAAACGAGTAACTTGGTGCGGTGTGTAAACATCGCCACTAGGGAGACAAATGCGTTCGGACGTGATGCTGGCCACTCATAGACACTCGTCAACGGCACTTGACCATACAGTCTGCCAAGGCTATGCGGGGGATCTTTGCCTTGTGTGTGTACGTACATGTCTGTAATCGGCCACTCAATGTCGCTGTGGCAGAATCTCTCCTTGTGAGGGAAGGACGTAGGTCTGAGCGGTAAGCATTATGATAATGTAATAATCCTTCCCACCATCAGCAGTATTGAACTTGTGCACGGTGCACACACGTGTCCGGAGTAATTACGAGTGTCGGAATGTTCACACGGGCGGCACGGTGGCGCGCTGAGTAGCACTACCGCCTCACAGCAAGATCCGCCCTGGTTCGAATCCCGGCTTGGGTGCCTTTCTGTGCGGCGTTTGCATGTTCTCCCTGTGTCCGCGTGGGTTTTCGCCTGGCACTCCCGATTCCTCCCACAGTCAAAAGACATGCTGCTGCAACGGTTAATTGTCCTGCGGACTACATTGCCCCCTGTCATGGACTGACGTCCTATTCTGGTTATGGCCCTGCCTTGCATCCTGCGTCTGCCGGGATAGGCTCCGGCTCACCGCGACCCTGTACAGGAATAAGCGGTTTCTGATAGTGAGATGAGATGAGCATATCTTTCGACTGGTGTTTATATTTTCTAATAATTGGGCTTAAAACCAACTCCTAACTTTTGCTGAGACTCCATCTAAAGCTTCGAACATGGTCCTGTATTAAATTAGTTTTTTTTGCAGTTGTCACGGTAAGATGTGCGTAAAATGTTCGTCGTTTCACCGTGCGGCTCTCAGCCCGTCAGCCGTGTTTTCAAGTTCCAGCTGCGAGTTTATTTGTTTGTTGTTGTTAAGCAACGCGTGATACACACACAGTCCGCAGCAGGCAACAACGGCCAACGCTGCCAGCTACTCAGAAGACTAAGCCCAACGTAGAACATTTATATTTACTTGTTTGAGAAGCGCTTTTTTCTGAGAGAGAGAGAGAGGGCCTCACTGTGAGTGCCGTCGGCTCCTTGTGACGAGCCTTAGGTTAAATGCCTGGGCGGACTGAGCAGTGGAGGCTGTGAAAGGACCTCATTGTGCGAAAGGCTTTCGCGTGTGATGTCATCCCTGGAGTATGACATCAGATGAAAACTCACCGGCGTGGATAGCCTCAACGTGCTCCACGGCACACGGAGTGACCGACTGTGCCCTCCTGTCACAATGCACCTTCTGGGAAGAAGCCCGCCGGGAGATGGAGCGTTGGAATCGGGCTGTGAGCGCGTGCCGGGCGGAGGCCTCCATCCAGCAGTGGATTGACCGTGGCTGATGATGTGCCCATTCTAGTGAACACAGCAAGTTTAACAAAACAACAATTATCATCACTCTTTCACGGTAATACATGGAAAAAAGTTTTAGCTTAATTATGGTTGGCTGAGAACAATCAAGGGCAATACGATGGCGCGGTGAGTAGGGCTGTCGCCTCACAGCAAAAACGCCCCGGATTCAAATCCCGGCTCGGGTGCCTTTCTGTGTGGAGTTTGCATGTTCTCCCCGTGTCGCCGAGCACTCCGATTTTATCCCACAATCCAAAGACATGCTGCTGCACAGGTTAATTGGCCTGCTGACTAAATATCCCCCGGTGCCCTGTGATGGACTGGCGTCCTAGTTAGGGACAGCCCTGCCTTGCGCCCTGTGTCTGCCGGGGTAGACTCCGGCTCACCGCAACCCTGTACAGGATTAAGCGGTTTCTGACGATTGGATGGATGGTTTATGAGCGGCTTAGAAACACATTTAGACCTAATGTCTCTATGTCAAGGGAGACCTCGAGACACTATTGGTTCCTGCTATAGTAAAACGTGGAATTTCCGCAAGCTGCCTCTGGGCCACCAGCTGGGATGGGTGTCACCCAATTCTCACGCGTGTACACAGGGAGTCCCTAATAGTCCCTAATGTAAAAACCCTTAAGTCAATGACGCCCTGAGGGAAGATAACGTAGGCTTGTTTCCAGCTTTTTTGACAAATTGATTTGCCCTTTGGGTGAAGGGTGCTTACGTCGCTGCAGGTTAAAATCTCAAGAGATTTCAAACTGCGGTGAATTATGAGCCTCCCGTGTGCCTGTCTCTTTCTCTCTCTCTCTTTATCCGCGTGCCCGCATCTCGAAAAGCGAGGTCACGGATTTAGCGATTTGCAGCATAGACCGTTTGGCACATTTACCCGAGACTCCTTTATGGTCAGATTCACGTTTTGGATTATATGGATGGAGCACAACACCGTGTTAGCGCAGTGAGTAGTTGCTGCCGCCTCTCAGCAAGAAATCCCCGGGTTTGAACCCCGGCTCGGGTGCCTTTCTGTGTGGAGTTTGCATATTCTCCCCATGTCCGTGTGGGTTTTCCCGCAAAGGATGATATCCCCACCTGTGTGTTGTTCTGTTGACGTGGCACATTAAAAAAAAATGGGGCCACATTGGATGTTTTCACAGCATTCCGATGCCACGCAGATTCACATTATATAAGTGTATTATAAAATGAATCTAAAGTGGATGTGACATCGCCCGAAGAAGAGAACTGCGTATGAATGTCAAGGACATAAACGGCATTAATTTAATTATTTGCAAAATGCCTTCAATTCTCCGTCTTGTTAAAAAAAAAAACGCAGAATCGACCTTGCAGCGGATGCTCCCTTGGGAATCTTGGACAATCTACGTTTAACGGTAATCCTGCAAACGATCGATGTATTGATGGGGGCTCTTCAGAGCTGCTCTTTCGGGATAGCCGTGTCGAGCGATCTCCTTCGCGCCCTCTTTCCCTCGCGACGTTTCGCCTCCCACGTTGGAAGCATCATCAGACTTCCAGCCAGCGTTGTGTGTGGGTTGCTCTCCAACCCAGCGGCGCGCCGAAGCAATAGTAAATTGTCCCTTTCTTTCACGTCGTGACAACTTTATTTCGTTTGGCTGTGCCTTGTGGAGGAGGGTTCGTGAGACACGTTGGCATTTTACTCAAGCGGCAAACTGACCAAACAGAAAATCTATTAATCAATTACGATGGTTGCTCTTCAGAGATGTTCTTTCATGATAGCCGTGTCGAGCGCTCCCTCTCTCTCCCTCGCGACGTTTCGCCTCCCACGTTGGAAGCATCATCAGGCGTTCGACACGGCTATCCCGAAAGGAACAGCTCTGAAGAGCAACTATCGTGAATCGAGCGTCGAAACCATACATAAAATCAATTACGGATCGCTGTATAGCCCTGCCTTGCGCCCTCTGTCTGCCGGGATAGGCTCCGACTCACTGCGACCCTTTACAGGATTAAGGTGTTTTCTGACAACGGATGGATTGTCTGAATGCGTACACACGTGCGCGTGCCTGCATGGTATAGCTTTGACCAATATACGTCTCGTGACGGCTATTAAAATTTCAGGTCAGAGCACGGGTGCCACAGCGCGTTCCTGAAAGCTGTGTAAAGCTTTAATAACCTGTCGCGTGGATTTATGAGAAGTGTATGCATTTGCAGGAAAATGTGTCCGTGAAAAATGAATAGCTGTGAAGAGAGTGAACATTCCTCCCGTGTATCTTTATCTTTGTCTTGGATCCACCTCCCCTCATAGCCTTGACAGACTAGGGTCAAGTGCCGTTAGCGAGTAGCACCTATGAAGGCCGACACGGCACACACAGAGAAGGGTGGGTGGCCTGCACCACGCCCGGTGTACTGGAATGTGAGGGGAGCGTTGGCTCAGTGGTTAGCGCGCTGGGCTACAAACCTGGCGACCCGAGTTCGAATCCCGCTCACGGCCAACACCAGTGACGATTTTTTGAACCGCTCCTGGGCCTCCCCTAGGTCGACTCAGCCTCAAATGAGTGCCTAGTGCTGTGTGTAAACATTGCCTTTAGGGAGACAAAGGCGGCCGGGCGTGGTGCTGCCCACCTATCCCCTCGTGTGCCGTGTCGGCCTTCGTAGGTGCTCGCTAACGGCACTTGACCCTACAGTCTGTTAAGGCTATACGTGGGGATCTTTGTCTTTGTACTGGTATGTGTGGAGAAACGTATCTCTCTTCCGAGCAGGTCGTGGCCACAGAAAATAATTCATGGAAAAGACATGCCGCCGCATAGAATAATTGACCTGGGGACTAAATTGCCCCCAGTGCCCTGTGATGGACTGGCATCCCATCCTGGACATGCCCCTGCCTTGCGTCCTGTGTCTTCCAGGATAGGCTCCGGCTCACCGCAACCCTGTACAGGATTAAGCGGTTTCTGACAATGGATGGGTGGATGGTTTGTGACAATGGATGGATCGTAATTAAGAGCGTGGCTTTTAACCCCGCTCCTCGGGCGTGAACGAGGCCCTCCTATGTGCTGTGACGGCCGTGAGCGGGTTCCTCCTCTCTGGACAGGCTGCCCTAAGCACTTCGCATTCCTCACATTCATGCTCACTGACCCCGGACAAGAGCTGATAAAATAATAAAAAAATGGCCAAACAGGTTAAATGATTTACAAGTCGCTCGCGTGTGACCGGTACATTCGGCTTGCTTGTGTGGACACTAACTTGCTTGTGTGGACAACTAACTTGGCTTTTGATAGCAGTTTTCAACGAACGCTGGAATGTTAACTGGTTGCTGACCGGTCAGGCCCTTTTTGGCACGAAGAAGACAATACGGTTTGACCAAATACTTAATACGAGGTTAAACTGAACTATTCCTCAAACGCATTGTGTTTTGATGAAATGCGTGTGGAATAACGATTGTATTAATGTATCAAGGTAGAAGCGTTCACGTCGCGATCCCTGTCAAGTAATACTTGGTCTTACCTGCAAATTCTACCAAACACTTCGAAGCCGAGGAGCTGAAAGACAACGATGTCCAGAAGCTCAACAGATGCCAGAAGCCCCCTCAGTCTGGAGCAAGAAGAGAGGCCAATGCCCGCCGCCTTTAAGGCCAGCACTGACTATTGATATCTCTAAATGTCGAAGGGCTGTCTGCAACTAAAGAAGAACTTGTTGCAATGGGAAACAACTGTCATATAACCATCACGCTTCGAAGAATCGAATCGAATTAATGTACCGGTGTAGGTTTGCACGGCTCGATTCATGATGGCCGCTCTTCAGAGCTGTTCTTTCGGTGTAGCGTTTGTCGAGCGCTCTCCCTCTCTCCGTCGCGACGTTTCGCCCGACGATGCCTCCAACGTGGGAGGCGAAACGTCGCGAGGGAACAGAGGGTTGAATCAATTCCATTTTGCCGTAGCCTAGGCCCCGACGTGTGGAGATTGTAATCGAGCGCTGGGATGGGAACTGCACGTGAATCTCACGGCCTCTGCCTTGCAGCGTGAAACATGACGATGCTGTCGACCTGACACCGCGCAAAGTCCAGTGAACGGCGAGCAAGCGACCCACCCTCGACACACGTTACCCTCTCAAGGTAACGTGTGTTTGTACCGCGCAACCACCCGCAGTTTTAACCACGGGGTAACCCTGGCAACGGCGGGGGAGCCCCCCACGATGGGGGCCGATGGCCAAGCGACGTTCGGCATGCAGACAATTCCACAATAGTTTCACAATTCATTTTAGTCACGTATACAAGAATGCTTGTTTGCTGCTTGGTCCATCCATCCATTTTCAGAAACCGCTTACTCCTGTACAGGGTCGCGGTGAGCCTGAGTCTATCCCGGCAGACACAGGACGCAAGGCACGGCTATACCCTTGATGGGACGCCAGTCCACCACAGGGCACCGGGAGCAATTTTTAACTGGTGTTTTTTTTAGTTGTTGGAGGAAACCGGAGAACCCGGAGGAAGCCCACGCAGAACAGGGGTAGCATACACAAACTCCGCACAGAAAGGCGCCTCAGGCAGGAATCGAACCTTCTTGGTCAGGACCTTCTTTCCGTGAGGCGCAGATGTTACCGCTGCACAGACACCCTGCCGTGGTGTGTTTCGCTCGTGACCCCTACCTACTCCAGGCCCGTCTCGACAGCATTCCAGAAAATATCGAGGGAGAAATTAAGCGCCGATCATCGTCATTCATTATTCATAGCGCGCCTCCCGTGCAGTAAATCCGCAGCCGCCAGCATAATGGCTATTTGAGATAATTACTCAGTAAGTGCAGATCGAATACAGCGTCCAGTGGCAGCATAGACAACACCCACGGCTCGATTCATGATGGTTGCTCTCCAGAGCTGTTATTTCGCCATGGCCGTGTCGAGCGATCTCCCTCTCTCCCTCGCGACGTTTCGCCTCCCACGTTCGAAGCATCATCCCGAAAGAACAGCTCTGGAGAGCAACCATCAAAAGAGATCATTCAAACTGTGCCTGAGACTTACAGTCTTTTTGTCCACTTAATTTAAATTTTCATACTCTATCAGTGACTTAACAACATAGGTTGTCAGTTCATTCTTAATTTGATGAATTGTGGGTTCATTCTTAATATTCAACTGCTAAGAAGCTGCGCAACTTTGCTGCCAAAAACCCCCGAACGCCCATTCAATAAATGTTCGCGTCGTATCTCGTCTTAGGAAAGAAGCTCCATCGCTAAGGCAGCGCCGTGGTTTGGCAACGCTGCCTCGCCTTGCCTCTTTGATCTGCCAGTGTTTTCGTTTCCATTCACCGAGCCATTATAATATCCATAGCAAGCAATTGAGGCGCGCGTTTGCTTGCCTCGCGAATCGCCGGATTGCCACTGTATGTTGTTTTTATTTAGCAGGGGTTTACAGGGGTTCACTTACTAATTGCCAGGTACTCAAACGTTGATTGCTAGTGTTGCCTGTGAAAAAGTTGGCATTCCCCCAGAGCACCTTGAAATGGTGATCACAAGCACGTCCAATGGCACTGTAGTGCGCATTTATTTTCTATTTTTTTTTATCACCGTACGTATGGCGTGCGGTTTTGCTCTGAGCATTGTTATTGCTCCCCATAGGAATCTTGCTTCTTCACTTCGCGTTATGCAAGTGTATTCGGCGGATGTGGAGCAATGAAATCTGCTGGGCTGCCTACACTAATGGTGTTAATGTGGATTTGTATCGATGTAGGTTTTCACGGCTCGATTTATGATGGTTGCTCTTCAGAGCTGTTCTTTCGCGATAGCCGTGTCACCGGGCGCATTCCCTCTCTCCGTCGCGTCGTTTCGCCTCCAACGTTGGAAGAGGGAGAGCGCTCGACACGGCTGTCCCGAAAGAACAGCTCTGAAGAGCAACCATTAATGTGTCTAAGGCTGAACCTATCCAATTGATGCTTGGCAGCCAGACAACTGAAGTTGCTAATGCAGTCCGAAGCTTAGGTGTGACTCACTTTTGAGACACACATCAATAAGGTGACGAAGGTAGCCTATTTTCAT
>JAZEWU010000032.1:2218883-2229357 GCA_036362915.1 Geotria australis | reverse complement strand
TCTGTCGTTGTTGACATGTCGTTCTCTCTGCAGCTTTGTGCAGCGCTTTGTGACCCTCGGGTGAAAGGCGCTATATAAATGCTATTATTATATATAAGGCGTCATTGAACGTTGCATATCACAGGAAAATAAGTGCGTGTCAGTGAGGAAAATAAGTGAGAAGTACCCGGGGAAAGAACGACTATAGAGACGAGCTAGACAACTAGAGACAGGGGAGGGTTGTTTATTAAGGTTGGGCAGGGAATAGCCCTGCCTTGCGTCCTGCGTCTGCCGGGATAGGCCCCGGACACCTCGACAATGCACAGGATTAAGCAGGTACTTACTCGTAACGAACGAACGCGCGTTTCGAACTTTAATACCGCCACAACGAAACACCGCCTTGTCTGGCGACCCGAGTTCGAATCCCGCTCACGGCCAACACCAATGACGATTTTCCGAACCGGTCCTGGGCCTCCCCTAGGTCGACTCAGCCTCAACTGAGTACCGAGCGCGGTGTGTAAACATCGCCACTAGGGAGACAAAGGCGGCCGGGCGCGGTGATGGATGGTCACGCATCCCGCGGTGCGCCGTGTTGACCTTCGTAGGTGCTCGTCCAAACGGAACTTGCCCCCACAGTCTGTCAAGGCTACACGGGGGGGATCTTTGTCTTTATCTTTGTCAGGCTGGCGGCATGAAGACGAGGAGCCAACCCACCTCGTCAAACCACCTCGCTCCAACGTCACCGGGGGTCGGGGGGAGAATTCTTAACCCTCGCGGTGACCCGTCTGAAATGGACAGCGTGACGAGCGGATAACCGGCGCCCAGAGAGCCAGTGGGGTGAAGGCCCGATCATGCACAAGCTGTTCGCGCTGGTGCTGGGCAAGCGGGACCTGTCCCTGGCCGGTGACATCTTCTCGCTGGACGATGCGGAGATCGAGGAGGGCCTCTCCGACGCCCTGGAGCAAATCAAGGTCATCATCTCCTCGCCGGTGAGACGGGGACACGCGGAGCCTGCGTTTGAAATCGGCGTCCAACCGCTCGGTTACGCGCGAGTATGGTGAGGTGAGAGTACATAGATGGATAGATGTTTATTATGACAGCAGAAAAATACCCAGTGGGGCGGCACGGTGGCGGCGTAGTGGGTAGCGCTGCGGCCTCACAGCAAGAAGGTCCCGGGTTCATATCCCGGCTCGGGGGCCTTTCTGTGTGGAGTTTGCATGTTCCGCGTGGGTTTTCGCCGGGCACACAAGTTTCCTCCCACCGTCCATAGACATCCGTCCATCCATCCATTTTCTAAACCGCTTGTCCTGGTGGGGGTCGCGGTGCCAAAGACATGCTGCCAGGTTAAATGGCCAACTGAGTAAATTGCCCCAGGTGCCCTGCGATGGACTGGCGTCCCATCCTCGGTATACCACTGCCTTGCGCCCTGTGTCTGCCGGGATAGGCTCCGGCTCACCGTGACCCTGTACAGGATTAAGCGGTTTCTGAAAATGGATGGCTACATTTATTTTTTTATGTGGGATATTACTGTGTTTGTGTGAGGAGTTTCAATATGGGTGAATATTGCCATCTGCTGCTCAAAACGTGCTAGTTCTGTGCAATGCTCGTAACAGGCAATGCGCACGGTATTTGATTATCATCATCGTCAGAAACCGCTTCATCCTGTACAGGGTCGCGGTGAGCTGGAGCCTATCCCGGCAGACACAGGGCGCAAGGCAGGACTATACCCAGGATGGGACGCCAGTCAATCACACGGCACTGCGGGCAATTTAGTCCGCAGGCCAATTAACCTATGCAGCAGCATGCATTTGGACTGTGGGAGGCAACCGGAGTGCCTGGCGAAAACCCACGCGGTACACGGGAGAACGTTCAAATTCTACACACAAAGGCACCCGAGCCGGGATTCGAACCCGGGTCCTTCTTGCTGTGAGGCGGCAGCGCTACTCACCGCACCACTGTGCCACCACCTGGTGATAATGTTCAATTGAGTTAATCTTTACAATGTGTATATACAGTAATAGGATTTATCATGCAGACTATGTGCCAAAACACACAGAAATGCAACGTGGTACTGTGTAAGTAATTAGATACAGTTGTAAAGTAATCCATGAACCATGAAAGTGTTTACACAGAAACAGACCTCAGTGAATATCAGACTGTTTGGCCAACTAATTTCCGAGTATTTCTGCACGCAAAGGGGAATCTGGTCTGTCTAGGGAAAATACGTCGAGTTTGTACAAGATATTTGTACTTCGCTCGTTCCACTCACACTCATTTTAACAGCAGTACCGTGATGAGCAAAACAGCAAAAATCAGCAAAAAATATTTTCGTTTTTTTTTAAAACGCCAAAGTTTGTTTTTTGTGAAGAAGCATGACCTGACCTGGACAGTGGCCATAAATGTTTAAAGGCAAGAAACTAACAGTTTGGCAGCTTCCACTTCACGGCCATCTGGGAGTCTCAAAGCTTCGTAGACATTGAGGGAAGGTCAGAGAGGGCGGCACGGCGGTGCAGTGAGTAGCGCTGACGTCTCACGGCAAGAAGCTTCTAGAGTCGATTCCTGACTCGGGTGCATCTTCTGTGTAGAGTTCCCATATTCTCCCCATACCCACATGGGTTTCCACTGGTTACTCCGGTTTCTTCCCACAGTCCAAAGACATGCTGCTGCCTAAGTGAAAATTGGTCTCACTGAATTGCTCCCGATGGCCTGGGATGGACTGGCATCCCATCCATGCCTCGCGCCCTGTGTCTGCCGAGATCGGCTCCGGCTCACCGCAACCCTGCACCGGTGTAACAGGCCAACATATACCCCCTGCCCAGAATATCCCCTGGTATATTCTGGCCCTGGCTGTTTTATACCTGCCACACCGGTATATTCTGGGAGGGGGTATATTTTGGCCTGTAACACCGGATTAACGGGTTTCTGACAACGAATACGTGTATTATCCGTGTACTTCTTTGCGGCCCTTGTGCAGCGCTTTGTGACCCTCGGGTGAAAGGCGCTATATAAATTGATATTATTATTATTACTTATTAACAAGGGTCGCGAGAACATAATTTTCAGAACCAAAGGGATTCATGCAGTCGGCTTTAAGAACCACTACCGTACACGATCACACAGCTAGCACTATCGCTACAAGGCCAGGGCCGGCGCTACCATTAGGCCAACCAGGCGGCCGCCTAGGGTGCAGATCTCAGAGCGGGCGCATTACTGAATTTTAAGGGGGTCACAGTTTTATTCAAATGATTGTTTTAAGAAAAAAACACAATACAAGGAAAATATAACAGTTCATTGTTCATAATAAGTTTATAGTTTCATTGTTAGTTCATAACCAGTTGGCAAAATGTTTTGGTGGGTGAGGGATGCAAGTAGCCGGCATTGCCCGGGGCGCAAAATAGTCTGGCGCCGGCCCTGGTGCAACAACGGCCGGTTACATCGCTGACGTGGGGATCAAGGTAGAAGCGTTCACGTCGCGATCCCTGTCAAGTAATACTTAGTATTGCCTGCGAATTCTACCAAACACTTAGAGGCCGAGCTGAAAGACAACGATGTCCAGAAGCTGACCATCGTGCTTCGAAGAATCGCAAAGAAGAGTTGAACTCTGGTCAAAGCCAGGTTTGTAGCCCAGCGTCGCTAACCACTCGGCGCTACCGCTCCTCAACACCACCCGCAGCTCTACCTGTGCAGCGACAACGACCAGGCGGTGGTGGAGATATGCATCACGCGAGTGACGGCGGCTCTGCGGGCCACCCGCTCCGTGGACCGGCACGCGGTGGCGCTGGTCGCGCTCTGGGACGCCAGCCTGGAGCGCTCGCTGGCCCGCGGGGCCCGCGCCGACTCGCCTCACGCCAAGGTGGCCGCGGACGTCACCAGCTGCGTCCTGCAGGTGCGGCGCTGGGCGACGGTGCGGTGTGCGCTGTGTGCACTGTGTGTAAACGTTGACACTAGGGAGACAAGGCGGCCGGGTGTGGTGATGGTCACCCACCCTCGCTAAAGGCACTTGACCCTACAGCCTGTTAAGGCTATACGGGGGGATCTTTGCTCGTCAATCGATTGGCCGTTAGCGACGTGATGTATATCGGACGCGGTGTGTTGTGATGTGTTGGCGCCGGCTAACTGCCTGGCTGCCTCCTCCGCCTCTCTGCGGTTTACTCGCTGCGCCTCTGAGTCGTTCTCTCTTCGAATGAATGCCTTCGACGTCGAATGAAAAATGAGCGCGTTATAAATTCTATTTATTATTTAAGCTGGAAGGAACCGTTGAGTTGGGCCGCACGGTGGCATAGCGGTGAGTAGCGCTGCCGCCTCGCAGCAAGAAGGTCCCGGCGAAAACCCACCCGGACACTGGGAGAACATTCAAACACCACACAGAGTGGTACCCGAGCCGGGAATTTAATCCAGACCCTTATTTCTACACCACAACACAGCTATTGCACTCCTGAAGCATCATTCTTGCCGAACCTTTTCAAAGACTGCGTTTATCACAATGATGGGAAGAACCGGCGACTGAACTTCAGCTTTTGCAGCCCGCTTTTCATCGTGAACCAGTCCGACCCTGCCATATGCATTTGAACGCAGCTCCAGCTTGTGCGCAGCACATCCTGTCCAATTCCCCACGCTCTTAGATGCTTCCAAACTACGTGTCTTGGAGAGCTGCCGTAAGCGTACTCTGTCGAAGAATGCCCTACTCAAAAGCAATTTCCCATTGCTTATTTATAATTTGCCGCATAATTGTGGCTAGCCAGCCAGTTAAAAAAAAAAAAGTTAAACTTCTCCTTGCGTACGTTTGATTTGTAATATTTTTAACTGAGAATTGCTCTGCACAGCTGTTCTTTCGGCATAGCCTCGTCGAGTGTTCCTCCTCTCTTGCTCAGCTAATGGAGAGCAATTGTGAAAACGTACATCCATCCATTGCCAGAAACCGTTTAATCCTCTACAGGGTCGCGGTGAGCCAGAGCCAATTCTGGCAGACACAGGGCGCAAGGCAGGGCTATACCCAGGAGAAGACGCCAGTACATCACAGGGCACCGGGGGCAATTTAGTCCGCCGGCCAATTAACCTATGCAACAGCATGTCTTTGGACTGTGGGAGGAAACCGGAGTGCCCGGCGGAAACCCACGCGGACACGGGGAGAACACGCAAACTCCATACAGAAAGGCACCCGAGCCGCGATTCGAACCCGGGTTCTTCTTGCTGTGAGGCGGCGGCGCTACTCACCGCTACGCCACCGTGCCGCCCCGTGGTAATCGTGCAGCTCTGCTATTGCTTGACCACAACACTGCCGGTGGAAAGGGCCTCTGCTGAATACTCCGGCCACTTTGTTACCGGAATGCCGTACCGGACCATACCGGATTACTTTCCGCTCTGGCTGTATGCCAGAGTTAGGGGATGGAGCCTCACCAAAAGCCATTGTCCCAAACGAGCCCCATTCTCTCTTTCAGCAAAGCAGGGGTGTGGAACAACTACACCATAAAAATCCCAGCGGGACTCGGCAGTAATTTATCGTCGCGTCTCCTTTGCTGGGAAAAGGGGTCCGCGATCCCATTACGGCTCTTTTTTGGAAGGTCATTTGACCTCGGATAAACTCGGGTGTAAACAATATGGGCCTCTTCTGGAGGCGTTGAAATGGCTGGGAATCTTTTGGGCTTACGTAATGTGTCAACGGGGAGAGCGGTGAGCGGGGGTGTTGGGTGGCGTGATGGACGACAGATTTTAATCAAGAAATAAATATCGGTGCGGAGCCTCACAGCAAGAAGCACCCGGGTTCGTATCCCGGCTCGGGTGCCTTTCTGTGTGGAGTTTGCATGGTCTCCCCCGTCTCCGCGTGGGTTTTCGCCGGGCACTCCGGTTTCCTCTCACAGTCCAAAGACATGCTGCTGCATAGGTTAATTGGCCTGCGGTCTTAATTGAACGGGCGTCGCATCCTGGGTACAGCCCAGCCTTGCGCCCTGTGTCTGCCGGGATAGGCTCCGGCTCGCTGCAACCCTGAACAGGATTAAGCGGTTTCCTGACAGTGGTGCTTGTGCACCACTGTAAAGACAAAGATCCACGATATAGCAAAAAGGTACCAGTAGATAGATCACAGTCTGTTGATCATCGGGTTCTGTGTGGTGGAGTCAAGCATTGGTATGTTGACGTATTTTAAGACGTCTGGCCTGCATGGAAGAGTAGGCCAAAACATGTGTCCCGTCCGGAACCAAGCGCTACATCCAGCAACCATACAAACAAGCAATTGCAGGGCCTATGCCTTTAACCTTTTAACGAGTTAATCTCCAAAGCACCCATAATATGACTGTGCAAGTATACGAGATCCGACTAGTCCAGGAACTGATTAATAAGCTTCCTCGGCATGACCTAACCATGCGCAGCAATTTGAGCCGTTCATTAGTTACCGTAATGTATTTAATTGGCCGCGCTTGCGACTCATAGTTTTTGGCCCAGTGTCTCCCTCAACGTGAATCGAGGACCTTTCCTTGGCCTCACTTTGGGAAACTCCAAGTGCTCTGCTCAACCACCGCCCCCCCCCCACATCTTGCTCCTGTAATCATTTGCATCTGTTGCCAACGCCTTGAAAACATATTGCTTAACCCACAAGACGTTTGAGAGTTACAGAATCCAGCAGTCGAGAGACAGCGAATATGGGAGCAATTACACAGCTGCGGTACGTTTAACGCGCGCACGCGCCTGTGTGTGTGTGTACTCCACGGTCGTGTTTTTACGAGAGGATATTCCGTTATAAACGGCAATGCAATTTGCGATTTGTTGCGGGGTTTTTTTTCCCTTCTAATGCTGTTAGGCTAGAGTTTAAGTGCCACAATTGAGTGCAGTTTTGTTAGGTAATAGCTCAAAATGATGGCCTCGGTAAATTATCGAGGCATGTTCTGTTTTTGTAGGGTCACTAACAAAGGCATTAAAGAAACGGTGACATACAAGAATTCGATACTTCCTTAGGTACACATGACTGTGTTGTCTTTCAAATTTAAAATCTTTAGCCCGGACAAGCCCTCGAGGTGGAACATCTCGTCCAGGGTGTCAGAGTTGACGCCAGAGGTGAAAGTAAGCCGGTACGGTCTGGTACGGGTAGGGGGTGGCCGGGCGGAACGTTGGCGTGGTGAGTAGCGCTGCCGCCTCACAGCAAGAAACTTCCTGGGTTCGAATCCCGGGCTCGGGTGCTCTGCTTGCAAGATGGTCGACCCACAGAAGCGGTGTGCGGCGGCTGTGTGACGCTGTGATGCAACATCGCGCCCGTGAGACGCAACGCTCGATTGCAGCGGCGATTCGCTGTGACGCCTGAGAAAAGAATTCCGCTGCCACCGACGTATTTCTCTCAGCAGACGGAGGCACGATGTGTGTGTTTTGATGTATGGCCCGGTTTCGTGGGAAATACACACATTTAACTGCTGCACAAGGCATTAGGCTGGCACTGAGTCAACCACACAAGAAGCTCCCGGCTTTCATTTACAGCGCCGAGTGCGTTCCTGTCAGGAGTTCGCACGTTCTCTCACCGTGTCTCGCTGTGGGTTTTCGCCGGGTTTTCCGGTTTCTTCCCACAGTCCAAATGCATCCTAGGTTAATTGACCTGCTGACTAAATTAACCTCATTGATGGACCGGTGTACATCGGAGGGCGCTGAGCCTGGCACGTTCTTGATGAGAGGCGGTAACGCTACCCGCTACGCCACCGTGCCACCCATGGACGTATGCGTACCCAATTAAAATGTTACATCAGCACGCGTTTGCGTACATGGTAATTAATCGATGTTTCACATTTTATGGACGTGTCCGGTACACAATGATTGAATCGATGCGTATATCTCGGCTAATGGTCGTTACCGATTTAATAAACACTCACTCACCGGCCATTGGCATGTTTACAAGTAAACGTGCCAGCAGATTGTGTGAACGTATTGACGTGAAACGTCATTGTGTGCTTAGCAGTTCAAGACTCGCTAAGGGACCGAGCTGCGGCAGTGAATAAAATGTGAAGTCATGAACATTCGTCCATCCATCCATCCGTTGTCAGAAACCGCTTAATCCTGTACAGATCGTGGTGAGCCGGAGCAAGGCAGGGCTATACCCAGGAAGGTACGGATAATAATAATAATAGCATTTATAGAGCGCCTTTCACCCGAGGGTCACAAATCGCTGCACAGCGCTGTGGAGAGAACGGCACCCAAGGGCAATTTAGTCCGCAGGCAAAAGCTTGAGAACCGCTGTTCTAGACCATTAAACGGGGTTCACAAAACACCTGGACCACCCTTTACTGTAGACTGCCATTCACCCAGAGATCTCAAAACCGCGGTGGTCCATTCCTCCTCCTCCCCCCTCGTCTTTTTGTTGGTTGACTTAAATTTTGGCTATTTATGAATCTTGTATATATTTCAACTATTGTCATCAATTCGCACGTTTGTTGTGTCGCAGCAGTCCCGTAAAGAGCTTGCAAGCTCAATGGGTACATTTTCTGCTTTAATAATAGACATCCATCCATCTATCTATCTTGCAGAACTACGGGCACGCGGCTATGATGCGGCTGGCCGTGCCGGTGGCGGTGAGGTTCCTTCGAAGGGGCAACGCCGAGGTGGTGAGGAGCATGTCCAGCGTGTTGGCGCTGGCCGCCATGGGGCAGGCCGCCCTCCTGGGCCAGCACGCGGAGGCGGTGGCCGACAGCGTCATCGCAGGTAACCGCGACGCCCCCGGGCCGCTCTCGACACCCGCGTGTCGTGCGTGTCAACGGAGTAAGATCGAGCGGCGGCGCTCAAAACATTTTGCAGCTCGCGGCCTACTTGGCATAGGTCTAGTCTGTCTAAGTCCGTCCTTTTCGTTGCCGTGACGGCATCGCACGCGACCCTCACCCTTCACCTTGCGGGTGGTGGGCCTCACAAGGCTGCTCCACGTATCCATTTCGGGCTGGTCCCGACCGGGCTACGTGGGTCACCCGGCCACCAGGCGCTTGCCGACGGACGCCACCCCTCAGGCCCTGCTCCAGGGTTGGGTCCCGGTGGTAACCCTAGTCCGGGCAGTGTTCTCATCCTTCGGCTGGCCTGGGAACGCCTGGGAATCCCCCAGGAAGAGCTGGAATCTGTTGCTGAGGAAAGTGATGTCTGGTCCACTCTCCTTGGACTTCTGCCATCGCGACCCTCACCAGGACAAGCGGTTTAGAAAATAGATGGATGGATGGCCTGCTTGGCCCGCTTGGTTGTGGTCCCCGTAGACTACTAGATGGTGATTGCGGCTCACTGATGTGCCACGGCTCACCGGCCACCGGTTGAGAATGGCCGAGCGCCGTGGTGACGCCACCGCCGTTTGGTGGCGAACGGTGGTTCTTTTTTTGTTTGTGGTGATGAGCGTAAGCGTAGCGTGTGGGACTGTGATCAAAATGATGGAATGAATCAGGGTTTATTTTCAATGATAGCATCTTACCAGCTGTGACCTGAATTCATAATGCAGTGTGCTAATTTTCACCACTACTCTGCCCCATATCTATGACTAGCATTTTGTGCGTATGTCTACGCATTTCTTTATCTATCCCTCTATTTTTGTTTAGAAGTGTTTGTTGGGTCGATCAAGTGTTATATTTACCCACTTTTACAGGGCGATAGTTTATTTTGTTAAATACCAAGTGAGTTGCACATGGAATTAAGAAGAGATGGGATTCATCATGGTTGCTCTTCAGAGCTGTACTTTCCATGTAGCTGTGTCGAGTGATCTCTCTCTCTCTCTCCCCCTCGTGACATTTCGACTCCCACGTTGGAGCAACCATCATGAATCCAGCCGTGAAAACCTACATGAGTATAATGGTATTCTTGGTTGTAATGTTGATGCCTGGAGCTTCAGGCTGATTGCGACAATCGGATGTGTAAGGATATATTATGCTTGGTCTAATACGTTGATGATGATGGATACGTGAATATCTGTGACTGTAAAGCAAAGTCGGATAATTAGATTTCATGTAAATGGAATATAATCATGGTCTTTAATGAACAAATATGTTTTGCTTCAGCAAATTCATTATCGTTGTTTGCAGAGTTCACATGCGCGTACATAGAAGGCACCAGCAAACGGGTGATTTATTCTGCTTAATTCAATAAAGCTATGGGACACAGCGTGTTGCATTAGCCACGGATATTTTCACAAAATATGAATTGCAAACGAGTCTATGCTTGGCTGAGCAAATCAAATCACCGTGAACGACTAACGACCGTGAAAAGTATCGCTGTTACCAGCAACAATGGCAACAACATAAAAAATGTGACGTTTAAAAACAGTAAACACTCATACCAGTTTCACGACCTTTCAGTATATTCAAGCAGCCTTAATCATATTTTTTTTTTGTTTCTTTGGTTGTTATTTATTTATTTTTCATTGTTGATATGCCGTTCTCTTTGCGGCCCTTGTGCAGCGTTTTGTGACCCTCGGGTCTTCTTCTTAGCGATTCTTCGAAGCAGCGCGATGGTCAAATTACAGTTTCCCATTTTCTTACACAGCCCCTTGCATTTTCAT
>JAZEWU010000032.1:2173107-2186749 GCA_036362915.1 Geotria australis | reverse complement strand
CATGCAAACTCCACACTGAAAGGCACCCGAGCCGGGATTCGAACCCGGGAGACCTTGGCGTGAGGCGGCAGCGCTACTCACCGTGCCACCGTGCCGCCCGAGTGTGCTTCCCGTCCGTGGCTAACATCCACTGTGAACGATATTGTAACGATGCTTTTCACGTGGTGCAACATCGGCAGGTACAAGACTTAGCTCGTAGCTGTAAGCAGTGCCATTTGTTGCCGATGTGTTATCAAAACTGCGTCTTTGTGATGCAGCTTTCACATCGTCTCGCTTCAAAACACAGCTCCTTGTATTCGTGAGCAATAAAATTCATACTCTCTATGGCCTCGGGCTCAGAACATTCAAAACGAATTACTTTTTTTTATACTTTTCTAGCATGGAAAATATTAATATGAACGGAAAATGTATAATAATTACCCAAGGGGTGCGCGAGCAGTGACGCCCATGAAAATGTACTGATGCAGTTTTTCACGGCTCGATACATGTCGGTTGGAACGCCCGATGATGCTTCCAACGTGGGAGGCGAAACGTCGCGAGGGAGAGAGGGAGATCGCTCGACACGGCCATGGCGAAATAACAGCTCTGGAGAGCAACCGCTCATGAAAATGACAACAGTGGCGCCCATGCAAACTAGGTCAAAATAAGGCTTGAATAAAGCGATAGTTGTACTGACGATGACAGGGAGGTGTTGTTGGCCGAGGCTTGTACACCACTGCCAGCGCAGTCCCTTAGGTTTGACTTGCGTTTGAGCAAATAATCCATGTGTGCCACTGTTTCTGCGAAAAAAATAATATTAATGGTTTCTTTTGTAAAGCAAAAACTAAATTTGCAAAATGCGACCTTTGTGTGCAAATGCTACATTATGTGATCGCTGTTATGAATACGCATTTGTGAGCAGCTATATTATTCCCAAAGCACAGAGATATCCGCGAACACAAGCAACAGTGACTTTTTAACACAGCTCTTGCTCACACACCCACGGTTAATCTCACAGGAAACTTTTACGCGCGACTGGAGCCCTAGAGCCTCTTTAAATTTACCACTGGAGTGGCAGATCGACGTACGGTGTTATTACTTCTACACGGAGGTAATCACAAATGGTTGTAAGCCGCCTTACAGTGCAACGTCGCATATCTGACTCGCCGGGGGCCGCGGTATAGGTTGGATATGTGAACATGTCGGACATGTGAATAACTATAAAGAAAATGACAGTTGCACCACTATGCGTGTTCTCCGCCTGTCCGCGTGGGTTTTTGCCGGGCACTCCGGTCTCCTCCCACAGTCCACAGACATGCTGTTACATAGGTTTATTAGAATGCGGACTAAATTGCCCCCGGTGCCCTGTGATGGACTGGTGTACTATCCGGGGTATAGCCCTGCCTCGTGCCCTGTGTCTTCCAGGATAGGCTTCGGCTCACCACGACCCTATACAGGATTAAGCGGTTTCTGACAATGGATGGATGGACAAAACATAAAGCACAAACTGCTTTAACACGTGGAGAAAATGTTTTCCTGCCTTTAAAAAAGCAAGCGACACGAAGAACACATTACTACAAGTAAAACGTTTAAATTCATATTTTGCGATATGCCCTGGCAGTGGTGCACTAGCACAAATAAATGTAGATGTTCATTATTACAGCAGAAAATACCCAGCGAGCTTGCAAGCTCTGGATGCGGGATTCCTGCGATACAACAAATGATGGGCGTGGGCGGTTAATCGGTCGGGGCGGATATGTGACGGATGTACGATGTTGTACCGTAATTAAATCCAGCACCGCACATGTTGTAGTATCTTCTGTAGTGTTGACGGTAAACATGGTGGCGTTGTAATCGTGTTTAAATTAGAGGCGGTCATTACAGTGTCATTAAGAGAGATTTGTAAAAAAAATAGTGACCGGATGGTCGTGGGAAACAACAACAATAACAACGTGTATACGTTTAGATTAATATATGGTGCCTATTTGATGTAATTTTAGTTATTGGTAAAACAAAACTAAACATTGTAAATATTACACCGTGAATAAAGACAAACGGTCGATAGTGATGATACTTCCCGTAGGTTGCTAAGTATATTTTGTTGTCAATAAAATATTAATGAATAACGATGACAACATCGTGATGACTGATGATAAAACATGGCGCGATAATAATGTCTGACAGCAATGGAGGACGCAGTAACTGGACAGGTATTTACGTGAAAATATTTTATGAGTTTACTGATGTAGGTTTTCACGGTCCAGTTCATGAAGCCTGATGATGCTTCCAACTTGGTAGGCGAAACGTCGCGAGGGAGCGAGGGAGATCCCTCGACACGGCTATCCCGAAACAACAGTTCTGTAGAGCAACCATCAAACATAGTTTTTGCTCTGAGACTGACAAATTTGTCACTGCGGTTCAGAGGAAGGGTTGCTCAATACTAGCTCCTCTGAGACAAAAGTCAGCAGGGGGCAATGATGGCTTCACTGTACCGATAATCGCTAAATTGGATGAATCGAAAACACCACACGTGTGCATGAACATGAGATGATGTTCATGTAAATGTGTATCCATTGGCTGTACAGTTGTGTCGTTATTAACAAACATTTTACATCCACTCTCAGCACCTTGTGGGCCATCAAAAGGCTGTCTGCAGAAGAGGGAAAGAATGCGCAAAAAGAGAAAAGATCCCCCGTATAGCCTTAACAGACTGTAGGGTCAAGCAGTGTGTGGCAATATGTTGGCGCCGGCAAACCGCCTGGCTGCCTCCTCTGCCTCTCTGCGCTTTCCTCGCGCCTCAGAGTCGCTCTATGTTTGAATGAATACCTTCGACATTGAATTAATATGTGCGAGTCATAAATTATAAAATTATTATTAATGGTGAACTGAAGCCCTGCTCTTCCCTACTATCACTGTTCCCGTGCGTCACTGTGGGCAGCAGTTTCAAGTGAGGTATGCTTAATGTGCAAGAGTTGTAACAAATGTTCTGTTCTTGCTGCTCACTCGTAATTGCATTTGCAACTGTCACTTGCTAAATCGTGCATACAGATCATAAACAAACATTTATTTGCATCGTTTAACTTGACCAACATCATCATTATCAATACTGTACTCGCTTAATCCTGTACAGGGTCGCAGGGGGGCCGGAGGCTATCTCCGCAGACACAGGGCGCAAAGAAGGGCTATACCCATGATGGGATGCCAGCACATCGCAGACCAATTAATATATCTTTTAACTGTGAGAGGAAATAGAGTACCCGGCGAAAACCCACGGGGACACGGGGAGAACATGCAAACTCCACACAGAAAGGCACACTTGAGCAACATGTGGTCAGTATATCTGCTATACAATAATTTCATACAATCATTAAATATAATCGTTACAAGTCCCATAAAGCAGTGAATAAACAATGCTGCCGGTGTATTTCTATTAACTGCAATTGGAAATATATCTTTAATTGTAAAAGTACAGATTTAAAATTACAGATTTTGAATGTCAACAATAGTTAATGCGTAAATCGTTATCTGAATAATGCCAGGATTTAAAACATCGTTTATACTGGGGAGTTGTTGGGTACTGCACAGTATTGAGTGGTACAGGATTAGGTTTTAAACAGCGGAAAACAACAGTTCTGTTACTTTTAAGATAGATCGATGGCAGCTTACACTCAATAAAATAAATTATGTTTTCAAAGTCTGAGCATCTTGCCAGTGAGGATGCCTGGCTTGGCGATTACTCTCTGGCCGGATGAATGCAATTCAAATACAAATTAATGGTTGGGGCGTGTATGAAATTCCACGAACGTTAGTGACCTCAGCCACACAAACATGTTTCAAAACGGACAAAGACGTCAACTTCATGTCTGTCTCCACGTCAAAGAGCAGAATAATATTTTTTTACCACAACCATCAGGCCCACGACCTTCTGGGAGTGCATTATTCCAGCTGCATTGAATTAAAACAGGCAAAACTCTGGAACCAAGTCCATGTTTACACTTGCACATATGTACACAGAGGTATTTCTCTGAATCCACCACACACCACTTACATGGATCACCATCACAAGGCTAACATAATTTCTTGTAAATGTCCCACGTAGCATACATAAGTCGCCATCTACAGTTCAGTATATGCAATAAAATGGCGTTTGGGTTTGTACTGATATACGTGTCAACTACAACGCAGCAATAAACACCTACCACACATGTACTGTAGTATCATTGTCAGAAACCGCTGAATCCTGTGAGCGTGAGCCTATCCCGGCAGACACAGGGCACAAGGCATGGGTATACCCAGGATGGGACACCAGTCGATCACAGGGCACTGGGGGCAATTTAGTCCACAGGCCAATTAACGTATGCAGCAGCATGTTTTAGGACTGGGACAAAACCAGAGTGCCCGACGAAAACTCACGTGTCCTCGGGAATAATAATAATAATTTTACATTTCTAACGCGCACATATGCATTCACTGTCGAAGGTACTCATTCGACGAGAGAACGACTCGGAGGCATAGCGAGGAAAGCGCAGAGAGGCGGAGGAGGCAGCCAGGCGGTTTCGCCGGCGCCAGACTAAATTTCCCTGTGATGGCCTCGCATACCATCCTAGGTATAGCCCTGCCTTGCGCCCCTGTGTCTGCCGGGATAGGCTCTGGCTCTCCGCAACCCTTTTCAGTATTAAGCGGTTTCTGACAGCGAATGAATGACGATGCATGAATGAATGAACGTGAAGCCCAAGGGGGCACCCGCGCCGATGTAATAATCCCTCTTCCCTCCAGGTGGCAGCCTCTGCAACTGCCCGCGACCGTTTGTCGTTGAGCATCACTGCTCCACGACCCTCAACGACAGTCCAGGGCCAGCGCCAAATTAAAGGGACGTTCGCAACGTTTGTTCGCGTATTAGGGCTAGGTTTCTCTGTGGTTTTTTTTTTGCACAACTGCAAAAAGCTGTGTGTGTGTGCGCGCGGCAGCAAAGCCAGGCACAGGGCCGATCCTGCCAACAAGCACAACATCACACGTACCACCCGCTTACACTGCAATTTGTGATAATAGACCCGGGCTATTGCAATTGCAGATTGGGCAACTGAGCAAAGCTACCGGGGCAGCTTATAACAAGCAGCGTCTCTCTCTCTATATCAGGTTGATCCGCTCTGAGCGGAGCTGTTGCCTAGGCTGGCTGTGCCGGTTAGATTGTATCGCCAGGAATCGTCAAACATGTCTGTGTGGTCCAGCGTCCTTCTGCTTGCCTTCATATTCACCCAAGGTAGAGTATGTGTACACCCTAGAGATGTAACGATGATGGGGGAATCGCCGTGGTGTTGTTGGGCTTCGTAAAGGGGATTGCGTACGGTGGAAATGGTGTATTTTCTCAGCGATGGCCCGGCCTCTTTTGTTTGTTGTTGTGTTTTTTTTCTTCCAATGTCAGTGTTAGGTTTGATGCGTGCGCGGATTTCATTGTGATTCGGTTGTCGACAGAGTGTATGTGTTATTTTGAACAGCACTGCTGTGTATACAAAAACGTACTGTCCATGTGCGCTTTTTTCTGTTGATCATCTTCTCGGGATATTTTAGCGTGCAATTATTTTATTGGACATTAGAATAATTTCGGTAATTTAATATTTAAATATAACCATCCATCCATTTTTTAAACCGCTGGTCCTGGTGTTTATTTATTATAAATAATATAACTATTATTTTCATAGAACATGCCTCATTGTTGTTATACACAATGTTGGTATTACGCACGATACTGCATTTTAATTATTGGTTATAAAACATGTAGTGTCCTTCGGCACAAACGGTTATGGATGGCATTGTTATTGGCAGCCACATTCATATCACAGGTGCCAGTATATGTAGGTGATGTAGTCTTGTAATTTCAGCCATTATAACGCAGCAGTACCACGGCTTTCGGGGATCGCTGCCAATTGTGGATTTCGGTTTTTAGCACGTCCTGTACAATCATATTTGAAGTGGCTGTTTAACTTGAATCGTTAAACTTAGAATATTGCCATGTTTATGGGGTGACTACGGAAACGGGCAAGCACGTAATTCTACATTATTCCCTCAATTATAAACCACACAATTAACACAATTGCATCCAAAGGGCACATGTTTTACACGTGCCAATTATGTATGGTGATTAAGATGGTTTCAGTAAAAAAAAAACAGAGCAATTTAGCCACGCTCTTCACAATAATGCCAGCGTGTGAAGTTCCCAGCCTATCGCGCTCACGTGAATTATCCACACACAGATGACAAATAGCTTTTGTGAAAACACGTCCTGTGATTTGCAAAGTCTCATCAGAATAAAATGGACGTCAACGCATGTCAAATAAACTATTATTGGCACTGACGCTGAACTAAAACTAAAAACAGGAAACTTTTATTTCACCTGGTAAATGAAGCCCACTGAGCTTTGATCTCTTTTTTAGAGGCGACCTAGCCAGACAAGATAGCTTATTGAGGTGGTTTATTATACGTGGGGATTTATAGTCGCCAAATAAAATAAACGAGATTCCACATTTCCAATATAGGGCCAGTTTCTGCATAAGTCAAAGTGGTACTTTTCATCAACTCTGTAGGGATGATACAAACACGTAGCACATTTGTACTGATGTGGGTTTTCATGGCTCGATTCATGGAAGCGTAACGCCTGATGATGCTTCGAACGTGGGAGGCGAAACGTCGCGAGGGTGAGAGGGAGATCGCTCGACATGGCTATCCCGAAAGAACAATTCTGAAGCGCAACCATTGGAACACATTAGTCAATAACACTGCCTTAAACTGAAAAATATATATGATAGGTGACGTTTAAACAAATCGCCCTTCACTAATACATAGAGGCCATTTTGGCGATCTAGAGTTTCTAGACTGTGCTGTGAAAGGCCATTGCCCAAAACGTCAGCTATTACATACCTTTATTTTTAAGGCAGTGCTACTCACGAACGCGTTGAGTTTCGTGGTTGTTATCTGTGCTTGTGGACCATTGCCAACGCAGTTTTACCAAATAATTTGTTTAAACTGAAGGACTGTGCCAACCCTTGGCCATAATTTGAACGGTCAACCTTAAGGCCGCGACAAAGTAGCGCAATTTTACGGCAATCGTTGCTGGCAATTGTGAACGGCAATTCGTTGCTCCATCAATTTCTATTGTGCCAAAATAAAAATGCCGCCTGAATGTTGATGTAACTGCACGCTGCTCTACCCCCTAGGGGGGCCCCTAGAGGATGACAACGTTCCACGCAAAAGAAAAATCACAGATGTCACCTGATTTCCCAAGGTTGTGTGCTCCGAAGAAGAGTCGTTGCCCTTCACACGTTGCAACGAACTCTGTTCTCATTGGCTGCACTCAACTCACTCATTCTTTTCAATTGCCAACTTACCGTAGCTGTTCACAGTCAATCTGTTTCCAGTGTGGGAATTGCGGACTTTTTCCCAAAAAATGCCTTTCACAAATCTATTGATGTGAGTTTTCACGGCTCCATGTATGAGAATTGCTCTGAAAAGCTGCTCTTTACGGATAGTCGTATTGAGCGTTCCTCTTGTCTCCTTGGTGATGTTTCGCATCCCGCGTTGGAAGCATCGTCAAGCTAAATAGATAGATGTTTATTATTACAGCAGAAAAATATCCAGTGAGTTTGCGAGCTGTTTACGGGATTCCTGCAACACAGCAAACATAATCATCATCATTAACCTGATGATGCGTCCAACGTGCAATAAGGACGGGCTTCCGGCCTTAAAAGTATTCTCCAATATCCCCACCACTGGGGAGGCAAGTGGCCAACCTGGGTCAACCTGGATAGCACCCGTCAGGCTAATCATCATCAGCCTGATGATGCTTCCAACGTGGGAGGCGAGACGTCGCGAGGGAGGGAGAGAGAGATCGCTCAGTGACACGGCTCTCCCGAAAGGACAGCTCTGCAGAGCAACGGTAACGATAACGTTTAGGGATATTTTATTTCCGGGCGACACGGTGGCGTAGTGGGTCGCGCTGCCGCCTCACAGAAAGAAGGTCCCGGGTTCGAATCTCGGCTCGGAGGGCCTTTCTGTGTGGAGTTTGCATATTTTCCCCGTGTCCGCGTGGGTTTTCGCCGGGAACTCCGGTTTCCTCCCACCGTCCAAAGACATGCTGCCAGGTGAATTAGCCCACTGTATAAATTGCCCCAGTTGCTCTGCGATGGACTGGCGTCCCATCGTCGGTACACCTCTGCCTTGCGCCCTGTGTCTGCCGGGATAGGCTCCGGCTCGCCGCTACCCTGTACAGGATTAAGCGGTTTCTGAAAACGGATGGATATTTTGTTTCCGAGGGAGCTGCCTGAGCGAATCTAAGATCGTCCCCAGAACTAACGTCGTGGCTGCGATGCGCTATCCCACCCCCCGGTCTCAGCCGGCGCAACCCCGTCACACGTGGCAGCGTCGTCCGCCAAGGAGAGACGGAACATCCTGCAGTTTGGGCGTCTGATCGAGTGCGTGGTGGGGATATACCCGCTCGAGTACAACGGCTACGGCTGCTACTGCGGCATGGGAGGCCACGGCCGCCCCGTCGACAAGACAGACTGGTAGGTAGCGTGTCGCACCGTTACCCCTCAATCGTAGCTCGACGCGCTACGATTGGCCTCATCGCCTGCTCGCTCGGGATAGCCGTGTCGAGCGTTCCACCAACATATCGCCATCGCGAGACAGGGCACAATAATATCATGTTTTTTTAAATTCAAATTCGATTCGATTCTTCGAAGCGTGATGGTTATATGACAGTTTCCCCATTGCAACAAGTTCTTCTTTACTTGCAGACAGCCCTTCAACATTTAGAGATATAACAGTCAGTGCTGGCCTTAAAGGCGGGTATTGGCCTCTCTTCTTGCTCCAGACTGAGGAGGGGCTTCTGGACATCGTTGCCTTTCAGCTCGGCTTCGAAGTGTTTGGTAGAATTTGCAGGTAATACCAAGTATTACTTGACATGACCTAAACCCTTGAAGAGAGCTTTACTATGAATGAATGATATCCGCGTGGCACAATCCGGAAACTCGTCGCAGATCTGCACGCACGCTGCACACTACACGGGGGCGCCCAGCTGACAGTTGAGACCGCGTGTGTTGATGACCAGGTGCTGTCATGCCCACGACTGCTGTTACGGGAAGGCCATCAAAGCCGGCTGCAATCCCTACATGAAGTACTACAACTACGATTGCAACAACATGCAAGCGACGTGCAGTGAGTTTCACTTCGTAATACGATGGCTACGTTGTGTGTTCGGGGCGGCGCGGTGGCGTAGCGGGTTAACACCGCTGCCGCCTCGCAGCAATAAGAGTCCGGGTTTCATTCCCGGCTCGGGTGCCGCCTTTGTGCCTGGAGTTTGCATGTTCTCCCCGTGTCCGCGTAGGGTCTTGACGGGCACTAGAGTTTCCTATCACCGTCCGTCCAAAAAACATGCTGCTGTAGATTTTCACGGCTGGATTCATGATGGTTGCTCCTTAGAGCAGGTCTTTCGGGATAGCCGTGTCACTGAGCGATCTCCCTCTCTCCCTCGCGACGTTTCGACGTTTCGCCTTCCAACATCGAGCGGTGAGAACCTACATCAATGTAACTGGTCGGTTGCTCTTCAGCCTGACGATTCTTCCAACGTGGGAGGCGAAACGTCGCGAGGAAGAGCGCTTGACATGGCTATCCCGAAAGGACTGCTCTGAAGAGCAACCATCTATCCCCAACGAGTGCCGGTGCTCCACCGCGAAAATCCCCGTCGGCCATTCGGTGCGAAACGCTTTTGACCCGCGGATTACGAGCGGCATCCAGCGGTCGACCGGCCGAGGTTGCATAGATCTAGTGCCAAGTCCACGTTGATCTGCGGAACCGGTGCGAGCGAGCCAGCACGCGGGGGGCGAGGGTCACATCGATCCTCCTCTCGTCAAGTGTCGGAAAGCAGGCCGAGTAACGTGAACCGGCGAGTCGACGGAATAATAATAATAACAGCATTCATAGAGCGCCTTTTACCCGAGGGTCACAAAGCACTGCACAAGGCTGTGGAGAAAACGGCACGCTAATAACATCAAGACAGATTAACTGAGAGTCAAGCAATAGCGATACATTATAGGACATAAGACATAAAGACAGCAGAAATAAATAATTATAATAATAATTCTACAACAAGCAAGGAGGGAACAGATGTACCCGAGCAGACGCAGATCTGAAGAGACACAGAGAGAGAGAGAGCCAACATCTCGGCACGGCACCACTGACCCGCACCAACAGTCCAAGCCAGAGGAAGGAATACATGTCAGCCGGCCCTCTCTCGCTTCGCTCTGGCCGCGCAGGTGAGCAGAACGACGACTGCGGCAGGCTGGTGTGCGAGTGCGATCTCAACGCGGCCCAGTGCTTCCGCTCGGCCCAGTTCGACAACAACTTCGTGGCCTGGCCCAACGACAACTGCTACGGCGCCACGCCGGCGTGCGCCTGAGCGCTTGCGGTCGCTCGCGCGAGCTGCGGAATGCAAGTGGAACGTTTGTGCGTGGTTTTTTTGTACCGCCCTTCGTGACGGTGTCGCCGTTCGCGTAAGAAACGGTGTTTTTGTCGGTGGTGGCGTTTTTGTAGCGCGGCGTCGATGTCGAAGCGCGTTCCGATCGGCGGCGAGCGTTAGTCGGCGCGCGACGTTAGGTTCGTGTCGCTTTTCGCGCCGCGGTTCTGCGATGTGTGTGTGTTTTTGACGGTTGTCCGCCGAGCTCCGCGAGCCCGCGAGCTTCGGGCCAGGGATTGATTTCGAGATAAACGTCGGGCGTCTCGCGCCCACCGACACCCCCCGGGACGACTCGACAGCGCATCGCGGAGCCACGAGGCGCGAACGCCGCCTCCGGGAGCAAGGCTAAGACTCCTTCGTGTGAACTGTCATCACCTGGCCATCAAACACTTTTCACAGATGTAAAGCCCAGTTTTTGTTTGAAATTCAGGGAGTTGTAACTTCAGGGAATAAAACAAAATATATACAATTGTTACCATAGACAGCCTGCATTATTACAGATAGAAGCTATTTTAACGTCGTTTCAGTTGAACTTTTTTTCCGTACAAACGAAAATGCAATAAAGAGTCGACGCACGTTCGGTGCCGCCACCTTTGAAATTCAACACCCACAAGGCACAGCGTTCTGTTCATGTGACCACTGCACATACACGTTCCTAATATGTGCTTCATAAAAGCAAGTGATTTTAACTCGCGAGTTGAAAACAGCAGCAACTGGCCAACTCGCTCGATTTAGACTTTTGATTTCAGTCTGCCTCCTGTTAAAGTTATTCATATCCTCCTGAGTCTCATTTAAAGCCACCGCACATTGCTTTTCACCAGAGTGGAAATCAATTTTGAGAATACGACGTCAATAGAAAATCTCCAGGCTTCTCCGCCTGTCCTAGAGAAAAAGTCTCAATGAACAGTTTCACCTTTCTCAAAAGAACTGACACCATGACGTGTGCTTCAATATTCCTGTGAACAGGATTCCATTCCACGTTTGTTGTGTACCCATTCCCCGGCTTCTAGTGTATTTTCAGCAGCATGATTATGCGTTACGTTACCCCGTGCTGTATACATACACAAAGACACACACACACAGAAAAACACCGGTGTTGCAGTCCACTGCAAACACTGAAACTGATGACCATGTCACCTGCAGATGACCGGAGCATTGTGTCTTCTCGCTGCAGTAGATAAGCATTACTCTAAATTCATTGCTCACATTAAGATCGCAATCTTCACGATGTGTTTTAACCGCAGTGGAAAGAAGAACGTAAGCGCGCGTCTGCATTGGTGTATGCTTTCTTGTTAAATAAAACTGGGCTTTGATATATTTGCGGCGTCCTCTTTCTCACGCGCACACATACGAATAAAGGTCACCCCTGAGAATTGCTTTCAACGTTGAGCCGCTCTTTCGGGATAGCCCGTGTCGAGTGTTTCTTCTCCCTCCTTCGAGACAACCAACGTCAAGGTGAAGGTCGGTTGCTCTTCAGCCTGACGATGCGTCCAACGTGGGAGGCGAAACGTCTCGAAGGAGCGATAGAGAGCGCTCAGTGACACGGCTATCCAGAAAGAACAGCTCTGAAGAGCAACCATCATGAGTCGAGCCGTGAAATCCTACATCAATACAATGTAAATGTCTGCATAGCTTAATTGGCCTGCGGACAAAATTGCCCCCGGTGCTCTGTGATGGACTGGCGCCCCATCCTGGGTATAGACCTGCCTTGCGCCCTGTGTCTGCCGGGATAGACTGAATTAATTTTAATTTTTTCTTTCAAAGGGAACACCTTTTATTTTGGAGATCGAGGTGATACTGTGACACTGAAATAAAAAAGTGTTTAATATTTCGCCAACGCTACGAAACTAAACCGATCATAAATCATCATGAGTGTAAACGTCATTATCAGTAAGAGCAGCAATCATTACCACCACTGTCGGCATCATCAGCCGCTAATTACGTGGCCGGCACGGGGAGATCATGAGCACCATTGTCACTAGCACCAATCCCTCGAAGGCTTTCGAGACCAATGTTATCCAAAGTCTAGTTCTTTTGATGAGTTAGGTCACGTGAAAGTGTTTAAGTTTCATAAACCCATTGGTATGTTGGAGATCGACAATTGCAATCAGCTTCATCAGGAGCAGGATCGGAAATGTCAGCCGCTATTCATCATCATCATCAGTAAAAGCATCGGCCCTACCACCAATCCGATCTCTATTCATTCCACTCATGACAAGCATTCCACACCAATCGTGAACAATGGCCTAAACTGACGATCTCTCCGTGCCGGCCCGGTAAATGGTATCGGGCGTGGCCAATTAACCAATTACCTCCGTCCAAGCCAATTAACCAATCACGGAGCCGGCGTGGTATTTAAGCCGCCTCGCACACCGCTTCCGCCTTACACGGGGGATGGCGAAGGAGGAGGCATCGCGCGGAGTCAGAACGCGGGGCCCTACTGCGTTCTTTGCCAGGATAAAACGACCGTCTGAAGTGAAGTGGCGGCAGGCGTGTGCTGTGCTTGCTTGTGCGCTACCGCGTGTGTTTCTTACTGTAGACGCTACGAGGCGGAACAAGCGGAACGGCGAACACGGGAGGAACCTCAAGGTCGCAGGAGAGGTTTGTGGGCGACATGGAGCCGGTATGCTGTACGATTTTTTTTGTCCCACGGACCTCTCGTGTCGTTTTGGGGTAGAGAGCAAAGTCCTTTTTTGGATATCGAGCCATCCATCCACTGTTGGAAACAGCTTAATCCTATACAGGGTCGCGGTGAGCCGAAACCTACCCTGGCAGGGCTGTACCCAGGATGGGACGGCAGTCCATCGTAAAAGTCTGAAAATTCGCTGAGTAGCGAGCTTGTTGTAACTCTTGGTGGGCAGAACAGTAAGTAGGTCCGTGGCGTGAAATTGTGGCTGTTTTCGCCTTGTGTGTGTGTGGCGGGGTTTCACCGGAAATTCCCCACTTTTCTTCCACACGGGGAGACCCCGATGTCTTTAGACAATCATTAACGCGAATGCGACCATAATATAACGCCTTGAACTTGTAACGCGCCGCTGCATAGGTGTTCACCCACTCTCGCAGACGAGAGGCACCACCAGCAAATTGACCAAGCGCTGCAGTCCTATATATCCTTATTAAGATGTTATCGACCAGTTAACGTTAACAATGTAGCAT
>JAZEWU010000032.1:2149135-2170239 GCA_036362915.1 Geotria australis | reverse complement strand
CTCGGTGTGTGCCGGCCCCTCGTCTGACTGGGATTCCTCAGCCTCCTCATTCTCTCCTGCTCTCGCCTCTCTATCGACTCATGGTGTTTAAACGTCACCTTCTAATCCTCAGACTCACTCATGGCTGACACGAATAAAGTTCCACAGTCAGGTTTGGATTCCGGGTAACATAGCTCTGGGATTCATTGGAGGGGCTACAGGTGTTGTGAATGAAAGGTTTCGCAGATAAGAGATATTCTGTATTGTGACCACAAGCTGGGATCACGGATACTCCTGTGTGACAGTAAAGTCATTTTTTTTTGTTATCTAAGCTGGAATGAACCGTTGAGCTATGTAGCTCTTTTTAACACTTGCCCAGCGGGAGGGGTAAGCAAGTTACAACATCTCAGGCCACCGGGGGAAATTTAGTCAAGACAATTAACCTAGGGAGCAGCATGTCATTGGACTGTGGTGAGAAACCGGAGTACCTGGCGAAACCCACGCGGACACAGGGAGAACATGCAAACTCCACACAGAAAGTTAACCCGAGCCAGGTAATCGAGCCCAGGACCTTCTTGGTGTGAAGCGGTGGCGCTACTTGCTGCACCACCATGCAAGGGACGGAAGAGAGGTGGGAAGGACATGCATTGTTTAGCGACACACACGTGCCATGCGACAATACATTCGACTGTACTAACGAACGAGGAAATGCATATAAGTATTTATTTTGTTTTAACAGACGGTTGTGCATGGATAACACGGAAAAAAATTATTGAGATTTTTTTTTCTATCATTATAAAATCTACCTTATTTTTTTTTATTGCAAAATGAGAGTTTTTGCTCTTAATATTAGCGTTACACAAAATGTTTTCGTCAAATGCAGGATACGTACAAGCGATGTAATCGTAAGCGATGAAATGCATTCAGAATAACGGAACAATTATCGCTTAACCTAAACGTACACACAGTGTTAAAGTATTATAATTGCAATGCCAACGCTATAATTAGTGCAGATATATAGAAAACACACAATTGCATATTTAAAGTGGTCAAATAAGCTTTAGCGGGGCAGGAATGATAGCATTTACAAACCGACATGAGGCCTTTCGATAATCAGCTACCGTTGTGTATGTTCATGCAACTAATGAAAAATGAGCACAGCTTATGGTACTTGTTTTTAATAACAGTCATGTTCGTAGTTTCGTTAAAATTTCTATTTGGCTGAGAAGGCATTTTAGAAAGAAAACTAGACAACAGATATGTTTTTTATGAAAAGCTTGCCCGCACTAAGAAAGGTTCAAAAATGGTAATGTTACATTCATGGAACTAGATATACTTTGATTTAGTACAGCACAACACCATTATATGTGAAAGTCCTTAATCAGAGTAACGGTTAATTTGATAGAACTGCAGTTCTTGTTGCCACAGTGTGTTAATATTCACAGAATACAGGTTGTATACGATGTGTATCTAACGCTGCAACTACTTTCAATGGAAGGTGAAATTAATCGAGAGGAAAGCAATACTAACGGACACATTCAAAGGATGTGTTACTGAACTGATGTGTCTCGTAGAACAAGGCGATCCATGCATAGACATCTCACTCATCTCTAACACTCGTCTTATTAATCACAGTGGTTATGATGGAACAAAGTATTTTTCAGAGTATTAAAATGTCTAATAAGTGGATTGACATTGGTGGGAGAGATGCCGATGCTTTGAATTAAAATGTTTTTTTCCATCCATCTATCCGTTGTCAGAAACCGCTTAATCCTGTACAGGATCACCGTGAGCCGGAGCCTATCCGGGCAGACACTGGGCGCAAGGCAGGGCTATACTTAGGATGGGACGCCAGTCCATCACATGGCACCAAGGGAAATTTAGTCAGCAGGCCAATTAAACTATGCAGCAGGATGTCTTTGGAGTGCGAGAGAAAACCGGAGTGCCCGGCGAAAACCCACGCGGACACGGGGAGAGAACATGCAAACTCCACACAGAAAGGCACCCGAGCCGGGATTCGAACCGGGGACCTTCTTGCTGTGAGGCGGTAGCGCTACTCACCGCGCCACCGTGCCACCCCTCTACTTGTTCCATACCGTATTATTTTAGTGGGGTATCTATAAATGGATCGCCCTGTATCGTCATAGTGGCGGTGGCGGTACCTGTGCCAGTTGCACAGGGTCGCAATTCAATCTAAGAATCAAATCGCTTTACAGTACTAAAATCGTCGTGAGTATAGCGTCCTCTAGTGGCTACCGGGGACACTTGTATCGTTACGTTGGCGAAGAGAGATTTGTTCCAATCAACATTATGAGGCCCAATGTACTGATGTAGGGTTTTCACGGCCCGATTCGCGTGACGGTTGCTCTTCAGAGCTGCCTCCCACGTTGGAACGTCTGATGATGCTTCCAACGTGGGAGGCGAACCGTCGCTAGGGGAGAGAGGGAGATCGCTCAGTGACACGGCTATCCCGAAAAAGCAGCTCTGAAGAGCAACCGTCATTATGAGGCCAATGTCAAAAAAACATTCGTTGATTATGGTTTCTCCTTCACGTGGCACTGACAAGCAGCCAGGCCCATCGCATGGCAGACGGGTAATGTTACTGCTACGATGCATGTACCGCAATACGTATACGATCTGGGAAAATTCGAACGTCGGTTACAAATCTCACACCTACTTAAGCAAAGTGCCTGTACAGCTCATACGTACATAGGTCTCTGCAACGCACACCGCACGTCCCTAGGTATTAATCTACGAGCATCGATGACGTTTAGTTCACAGTACCGCTGGAGTATTCGATCCCCCAGATGTCTACCATCACAGAAGCACTGAGTCGTAATGCACCGTCAACATTTGAGCGCTTAAACATACTTAAGCAACGCACTTTTAAATACTATTCTAGTTTCTCTCGGAGTTTTGTTTTTCAATCTAAGTGAATGCATTCAACAATCGCTATCGTAATTCATGCCCAGCCATGGTATAGGGATACGTGTGGGGTATTGGGCGCAGGACACGTACCGACAACACTGAGGGACCCTGAAAGTGTATCAGTGGGTGGCAGAGTTGTGTCATTGTAATAACACTTGTGTCCCACAGCAAGAAGTGCCTGGGTTTGATTCCCAGCTCGGATGCCTTTCTGTGTTAAGTTTGCATGTGCTCCCCATGTTCTACATGGGTTTCCTCCCGGTTTTCTCCCATCGTGAAAAAGCCCCCCAAACAATGTAACTGATAATGGCCAAACGTTCCAATGCGAAAAAAAACCCCAACCCTGCTAACCACTAAATTGGGATTACACATAGCAACATCGCCACGTAACGTCAAAACACTCGGCGGCACTTTGCTGGGTAATCAAGCGTGATCTTAAGACTAAGTACTCTCCTGGATTGTGTCCAGTCTTACAGATGTGTCTGAAAGTATGAACATGGCAGGTCACACACACACACACAGGTCACACGACAGATAGATGAAAACAAATTAGCGGGTTCTGATGTCGGTTTTCACGGCTCGATTCATGATGGTTGCTCTTCAGAGCTGTTCTTTCGGGATAGCCGTGTCACTGAGCGATCTCCCTCTCTCCCTCGCGACGTTTCGCCTCTCACGTTGGAACGTCTGATGATGCTCGACACGGCTATCCCGAAAGAACAGCTCTGAAGAGTAACTATCAAATGAGAGGATTATCACCAGGAGCTGTAAAGGGTTCGTAGAGGCCAGGCCTCATACCATTAACAATCATAATAATCATAATAAAACACACGTATGTCAATCATTTGGACCTGTGTGTATAAACAGGATTAAAGATGATAACACTTGTTAATCAATATTTCCACGATTTCTAATCGTTACTGCCGGTGGCACGGTTGGCATTGAGCCCTGGTGCATGGAATAAAATGGGGCCTTCCATGCAATCTTCCAAACATATTTCTGGCCTGACGCCTGGGCCGCTGCGGCCCGTGGGCCCTGGCGAAGCGTGGCAAAAGGAGAGAGGAGGAACGCTCGAAACGGCTATTCCCAAAGAGCAGCTCCGGAGAGCAATTCTCAGTTCTGCGATGATACAATCCGTCCGTCCGACTTTTGCTCGAACGACTCTCATTGGCCTGCTGACAAAATTGCCCCCGGTGTCCTTTGATGGACTGGCGTTCAATCCTGGGTATAGCCCTGGCTCGCGCCCTGTGACTGCCGGGATAGGCTCCGGCTGACAATGAACGAATGAACGAACGACTCTCATTGCTCAATCCCACAGTGACCGCCCTGCCCAGATTCAGTCACTCCTCTGCCTGACATTCTGTCATTGTGTAATGCCATATATATTTTGTATTTAAGTTTTAGTTTTACTGAAACTAAATAAATATCTGAGCGAGAGAATATAATTACTTTGTTGTCGTATTGGCCTCGTATCAATGTGTTTGTTTTCACAAGTAGACTTTGCTTTCTTATACGTTTGATTTCGTTAATACTCGACAGAAAGATCGGAGTTTCACCTATGCATGTACGAATTCTACACAGATGTATATACAGTACAATAATACAGCACGATATGCATATATATTCTACCGTATGTACAAACATCCAAAGATCCAAAGACAAAGACACGAACGCATGCGTATGTGCACATACACATTCCGTATAAAGACAAAGATCCCCGTATATCCTTAACGGACTGTTGGGGCAAGTGCCGTTAGCAAGCACCTATGAAGGTCGACACGGCACACGAGGGGGTGGGTGACCAGCACCACGCCCGGCCGCCTTTGTCTCCCTAGTGGCGATGTTTACACACCCCACTAGGTACTCATTTTTGAGTGAGTCTACCTAGGGGAGGCCCAGGACCGGTTCAGAAAATCGTCACTGGTGTTGGCCGTGAGCGGAATTCGAACTCGGGTCGCCAGATTCGTAGCCCAGTGCGCTAACCACTGGGCTACCGCTCCCCACAATCCGTATATGCGCACACACACACTCGCGTCTACATATTGAGATGGGCGGACACGGCAACATGTGTTTGCATATAAAGAAATGAAAGCTATGAATTGCGACGTTTCGCAATTGAATGGTTGGCTGTATGAAGGCACTGTCGTGCAGTGAGAGGTGGGACGCTGGCTGTGTTACAGTAACAGCGTTTGATCCCAAACAGCGTCGATTGACTGCCTCGAAAACCCAATTGGAAGTACGGCCGCACATGCTGTGGCACCAGTATTCTCTGCTGTCATGTACGCATCACACATTCGGCTACTGTGACAACTACAGCGCTCGGAAAAAGACTACTCGGGAGACACTTAGAAACGGGATGGATAGCTCTACTAGTTAGTGTCAATGCCCATTTGGGTATCAGCATATATTACAATTTATATAAAGACACGGTCCAGCCCTAAATGTACACATTTATAGGAAGTGAAGGTCACGTAGCATCACTCCCCAATTTCGACGAAACTGGTTGTTAGAATCACTAAAAATACTATGTTCTTAACCGTGGGATTAATTTAATTTGCAAAGTTATATCCGCTTAATAAGCATGCTATTAAACAGGTTCCAGTAGATACGATGTTCAACGTCGGGGAGGGTTGTATTTAAAACGTACCGCAAACACACTTTACAAATGTACGATTTACGCGCATTCTCTACCAGCGGACTACTTGATATTAGTAAAAAACGAATTACAATGCCACCCTCATTTCTTTAGTTATTTTTTTTGCAATTCATCTGCACTAATTTTCGTGCGCGCGCGACGCGCTTTACGCCACGCGGCGCTCGCCGCGAGCGAATCCGCGCGAGCGAGCCGGCGCGCGCCGCCCTCGCTACAGATTGAGCATGAAGAACACCTCGGGCTCCTCGCTGAGGTTCGGCTCCGAGTGCGACGGCGCCTTCCCCACCACCGACGGCTCCTCCGCGAAGCGGGCCTTCGTGAGCGACGCGCAGGCCCCGTCCGGCGCCTCCCGCCGCTCCGTCAGCGGCGCGCCCGCGTCGATGGCGTCGAGCGAGCCGACCGAGTGCCTGAACAGGCCGTAGCCGGCCGCAGGGTACCTCTGCGCGAACAGGCCCTGCTTCAGGAGGCCCGGCGGCCGGCAGCCCGGCTGCCTCCCCTGCAGGAAGCCCGGCGCGCCCTGCTCCGTCGAGACGCTCCTCGGCAGCTTGCCCGGCGCGCCCGCGCGGCGTCGGAGCGCGCCGCCGTCGCCGGCTCCGCGCGGGGCCGAGCCGGAGAACGCGTACGAGAAGGAGCGCTCCCGGCTCGGGCCGCAGGGCGACCGCGGCCCGGGAGAGGCCGGGCCGCCGGGAGCGCGGCCGCCCGGCGCCGCGTAATCCGGCACCTCGTCCTGCGCGAGCGCGGCCAGGCGCGCGATCTGCTCGGCGAGCGGGCTCTGCGGCTGGCTCGGCGGGCGCCCGAGCGCCGCCGTCCTGCGCTGCTCGCGCATCGACTTGGTGACGAAGCTGCGGCAGATGCTCTTGTACTTGCTCTGGAAGTTGCTGACGATGTCGTCCGACGTCAGGTCGCCGAGGCTCTTGGACTTGGCGGCGGCCGCGGCGGCGGCCGCTGCGGCGGCGGCGTCGTTGCGGCCGCGCGGCGCGTTGGCCCTGGCGGCCGCCGCCGCCTTGCTCGACTGCAGGAGGGTCTGCATGTAGAGGCGGTTCCACGAGGGGCGCGCGGCCGCCACCGTGTTGCAGCGGGCGCGCGGTTCGTCGCGGCCGCCGGGCGCCCTCCTGCCGGAGGCCGTCAGCGTGGCCGGGTCGAGCGACAGCGTGCGGAGCAGCACGCCCCGATCGAGGGACTCGTCGCCGCCGGCCGCGTCGCCGTCGGCGCTCGCCTCGCGCACGCGGGTTCTGTCGAAGGAGTCAGACAGGAACGTCTCCTCGCTGGCGGACGAGGAAGTGTCGTCGGTGACCTCGGAGTCACCGGGACGGCCGGCGAACTCGGATCGCGCGCCGACAGGCGGTGCGTTAGGTTTGCCTCGAAGCGAGTCCTTAGGCGCGTCTGCGCCGAAGTACCCCGCGTCGTAAGACACGGACCTTTCAAACGTTTCGTTTTGACGTGGCGGTGCCGAGAACGTTTCCGCCGCGGGTGCACCTTGAGGGTATTCGTATTTTGTTCCGTTTCCCGAATCTGCTTGGTCGTCCCACTGGTGTCCCAACACGCCCATAAACTCCCTTTTCAACATCGCCACTCTCTCGAAGCTTGAAAGCGATTGCCTGTTATCGTACAGCCCATCCAAATCATGCTTTGGTTTTTCTGACGGTACACGCGGGCGTGGCGCGTTGCCTCCTATTTGGTCTCGCGAATCAGACACCGTAGATTTCTCTCGAAGACGGACAGACCCTAAAGGCGCCTTTCCTTCGTCGGAGACCGCAAGAGCCGACGGCGAATCGTCCTCGCTCCTCACAACTGCGCAATTGTTATTTTCGTTACTCGGCGCGCCATTTCCATCCCGAACGAACTTCTCGGCGAAGTCCGACCTCGCAGCTTCAGCTTCCGTTTGATCCACGACGACGGCCGCTTCGTTTTTGACGCCGCCGTCGAAAGCCGCGCGGTCCACAGTCGCTCGCCCGCGAGCCGGCGCCGGGGGAGACGCTCGCTCGCTCCCTCCGGGAGATCCGCCGCGGGCACCGCGGGCCTCGGGGCCCGGCGCGTCCCCTCGCAGGAGGAACGCGTTCTCCAGGTGCTTCTTCTTCAGCGTCGCGAGCGACGAGCGGCCTTCGCACGAGAAGGCGTCGATGACCGTGTCGGCGGACGAGACGCTGGACGCCGAGGCGACGCTGTCCCGCACGCTCCTGCCGTCCAGCGGCCTCCACAACCTGTCGTTGGCCGTCACGTTCACCGAGAACATCGGCGGCGACTGCGCGGCGGCGGCGCCCCCGCGTTTGGCGGCCTCGTCCGAAACGGCGGCCTCGCGGCGCGGCGCCCACCGGACGGGCCCGTCGGCGGCGAGGTCGCGGCGCGGCGAGGCCGGGTCGCGCTCGGGGCGGCGGTCCGCGAGCGCCTCGTCGGAGGACGACCCCGAGCTCGCGCCGGCGTCGCCGTGGAAACCGTCGGCCGAATCGGCGCCGTCGTAGTCGTCGTCGGAGGAGAAAGCCGTTGAGCGGTCTCCGTCCTGCGACTCGAAGGAGGCGCGGTGGCTGAGGAGCGGGTGGCTGGCGTAGCGCCGCGCCTCGAGCGGGCACGCGGGGCCGGCGTCGGCCCCGCGGCCCGGCGGCGGAGCGTCACTGCCCGGAGGCTTTTGAGGAGGAGGAGGCCGCTTCAGAGATGCACGGTTGATCATGTGGAGGAGAAGAGGATGTGGGGGAGGGCTCGAGCGAAGGTCGCCGGAGGGTGCATGGTTGTCTGGAGCAGAGTGCAGGCATGCAGAACCAATTCCACCTGCTTTGGAGACAAAAAGAGCTCAGTTAGCAATAAAAATGTTAATGTTTTTATATCTGTAACGCGCACATATTCATTCAATTTCGAAGGTATTAATTCGACGAGATAATGACTCAGAGGCGCGAGGATAGCGCAGAGAGGCGGAGGAGGCAGCCAGGCGGTTTGCCAACATATTGCCACGCGCTGCTTCCTGTATATTATGATATTATCGGCCAATTAAATTAAGTAGTGTTTTTTAAGTTGTGAGAGAAAACCGGAGAACCCGGAGCAAACCCACGCAGAACAGGGGGGCGAACACAGAAACTCCACACAGAAAGGCGCCCAAGGCGGGAATCAAACCGCCTCACGCAAGACCGTTCTTTCTGCGAGGCGCAGATGTTACCAAAGCGCCACCCGGCCGCGCACCATTCACCGTCTGTGTGGTCGCGCAAACACATTTATGCGATGTTTTACACCGTGACATCGAGTGGAGTTTTACTCGACAGTGCACACTGGAGCGAATTTGGTGGCAACGTGTCAGGAGTTAGGAGGGTAACGCTGAGCAGTCAATGCCAGTGGGAAAGACAATGTACGGCCTGCATATTAAATGTATAATGATGCTGCCTGCACAGAGATGCCTTTAGGCTACATTGCGGATTTCATATTATCAAAGGAGTTTATTTTGTAATTTAATTAACGCGCCGGGCCAGATGGGATGAACAAAAGTGATGTCAATGAGCTGCGTCAGCCAAAAACTCTTCATTTAGCGCTTTTGCTACACCTGGTGCCAGTAACTAAGTACATTTTAATGTTAATGACTGCACAATTTTTATGACTTAAGTTTGCCTCCGTGAACAACATTTTTAAAGCGTTAATTATACCATGTAATAAACGTTACTTTGTCGCTATGAATTATAATTAGACACATTTAAGTACGTAAAAAAAAAGTACGACCTAAATAAATGCCAAAATTACTCACATTGCTGGAAATTGACAGTGCAAGTATGTAAAGTTTATTTGACATTGCAAATATAATAATAATAGCATTTATATAGCGCCTTTCACCCGAGGGTCACAAAGCGCTGCACAATGCTGCGGAGAGAACGACATGTCAACAACGACACAGGAACGCTTTCTCTAATCGTGAGATTTGCTTTCCTGGAAAACACCAGTTTAGCACATGTCCAGTCTATGGAAAATCCATTAGGATAGCGCGGGTTTCCTGAATTTCAATCGGGAGAGTGGGTATGTGCTAGGCCACTACAAGCCACCGCAATTGGCCCAAACGTGCACACGTAAGATTTTTCAACGGGGATTTCAGCCAAATTATTGACTGCAAACTATCCCATCTATAGATCGTTATTGACTTTGCAGTTGGGATGAAACGTGGTGCGAATGTATGACAACACTAATTTGAGTAATTAGATTACATTCATAATACATCTTCTAAGGAAGGTCAATATTTAATTGCAATATAATAATAACAATAATTACACTGTATAACGCGCACATATTCATTCAATGTCGAAGGTATTCATTCTAAGAGGGAACTACTCAGAGACACGAGGAAACCACAGAGAGGCGGAGGAGGCAGCCAGGCGGTTAGCCGGCGCCAAAATATTGTGTGTGATGTATTTGGATTGCAAACACATTTGAAAATGCAAATGTTATTTAAACCTACATAGAAAATGCTGATCACCTTCAGACTATTTTTTTTCAAAATATATATAATTTGGTACCTTACAGAGCAGGTGTTTTAGTGAATGAATGCAAGCACAGTGATGATGTTACCGTGCACACAAATGAACGGGGGGAAACCACAGAAGGGATATATGCATGTACACGTTTGTTACCTGTACGTTGAGTTCCTAGTCAATCCTGAGCTATTTTGCAAGCGTTGGAAGAGACATAACAAAGACAGCCTATTACAAGTAATGCTTATCCATTGGAACACTCTGAAGACACAACACACCTTATGGGATTCTGGTCACGTAAAGAGTTTTACAAATCGCATTAGTCATTCAACCAATTATTTGTTATTGAATGAAAATTTGGCCAATTAGAAATCTTTATTTTAACCCGTATTTACAGTTAACCACCGCCATAACGCCTCATGTTTGCACTTGTTCAGTCCAATTCACCGTCCATTTCCCCTTATCTTTACTGAGGAAGCCCTATCACATGGAGCCTCTAGGTGGGAGGAAAGGGCAATTGGACAGGAGCCCAGGCCCACATGAGCATTGTCAGAAACCGCTTCAGCCAGTACAGGGTCGCGGTGAGCCGGAGTGTATCCCGGCAGACACAGGGTGCAAGGCAGGACTAGACCCAGGATGGGATGTCAGTCCATCACAGGACACTGGGGGTAATTTAGCCTGCAGGCCAATTAACATTACACGTCTCTATTTTGGTGACTTACGAGCAATATAAATCCACAAATCTGTTGGCCGGTTCACGTGGCAGCGTGAAAGGGCACAAGATTTCAAACAGAGCTCCCCTAGAGGGGCTCTCTACAACTCCATCTAGCGAGAAGATATTTTACGAGGACGTAATTAAACTATCGCCGGCTACACATTCATTCACTCCAGGTTGACACGCAGCGTTCTCCCCAACAACACAGTAGAGTAAGTGGGAAGACCTCGTTGCTGATCCAGGAATCAGCCAGACGATAGGACCGGAGAAACGTGTGCCAGGTTGGTGGGGAGAAGCTTGTATATCAAGTTGGCGTGAATCTGGAAGCCTAAAAATATACTAATATTCGCGCCAATGTTTATTATGACAAACCTTTATTGGATGGGTCATTGCACTTGGTTGCTGTAGTGTTTAACGAATGATTATCGTTTTTCATGAACCCCTTTCTGACTTAAGTTAAAATTATAAGTACAGCTTTTGTCAGATGAGTTAATAATTCTCCAAATAAAGGGATGGCTGTTTATGAAGGAAATATCACTCAATTATTCTTGTGCAGAAATGTAAACAAATCGCGGCCTAAGTTTGAATTCTACAAAACAAAAATAGTTTCGACACGAACTAATTTGATGGTTGCTCTTCAGCGCTGTTCTTTCGCGATAGCCGTGTCGAGCGATCTCTCTCTCGCCGGCTATCCCGAAAGAACAGCTCTGAAGAGCAACCATCATGAATCTAGCCGTGAAAACCTACATCACGAACTTAATTTATCAATTTGACAATTACGGTATTGAATTTGTTACAGAAGCCAATTACACGCGTGCATTAAACGTTAAGAAACGGAGAAGGCGGCATTTACTGACTAGTTTGCTCGGGGCGTTAGAAACCACCAGGTTTATATGACTAAATCCGCGTGGGACACACGTCAAAGTAAGCGCTACGCCGGGACATTTGACGGCGATTGAAAACGCAGACGCCGCGGTGCCGCGCCGGCTTCCGAATTGCATTCCTGTCGCGCGCGGCGGCAACCGAAGCCCATCTTATGAGGTGTCTTTCTTAAATCGAGTCATACGTGAGGAGATATAAATCCCGCTTTCTTTTCCCCCCCAAAAGCCTGGAGACCCAACCAATAAACCGTCGACATCATCCTCGAAGCGTGGCGAGCGCGCGGCCGCAGGGAGAGCGACTCGGAGCGCGGTCGCAAGCGCGCGCGGCCTCGTCTCGGAACGGAAGCCGCTGGGACAAAGTCGGGAACACTCGACGTCCTCGTGATATTGAGAACGAAGGCTAGGTTTATTGCCCCATTTCCCACGGCCCCTTTTCAATAACAACCCCCCCCAACCCCCGGCCACGCGCTCGCACATTTTCACTTCGGGATCATCTGCGAGGTCGCGGACGTCGAAGTGAGATGACGTCGACAAGTCAATCGCCGCTCTCCCGAAGGCACGGCGCCGCACTCCCGTTGCCGCCACGCCTCGAGCTGCGACGCAACGCACCGCTGCCCGGCGGCAATTTTAGCCGGCGGGTTTTTAGCCTGCGGCGAACAGTCGAACGAAACCCGCGCAGGCTTAAAACCCGACTAAAATTCCGCGGCTCGCCCGTCGGCCGGGCCTACGACTAAGGACGCCGACCGCGCCGAAGCCGCCCTGCGGCCCTTACCACGGCGGAAGATGGGGGATTTGCTCCTGATCTCCTCTATCTTTTCGGTCAGCAGCTTATCCATCTCCCTCTGCAGGGTGCCCGCGGGCCTCTGCGCGGCCCGCGGAGCCTGGCACGGCGGCCGGGGGCCGTCGGGAGCGGCCGTCTGCCAGTGCACGTCAACTCGGCCCTCCTCGCCGCCGTCTACGGGGCCTCGCCCGGCCGAGTGCGACCGGCTCCTCGGCCCGAGCGTCCCGAGCCGCGGCTGCGTTCCGGCGGCCGCAGCTCCGCCCGCCCCGTCGTCGGCTCGCCCCGCCGCCGCCGCCGCCGACGCAGCGGCGTTCGCGTACACGAAGCTCCGCGCGGAAACCCCGGAGCCCCGATTAAACGACACGTGCCCGCGCCCCGGCCCGCCGCCCTCCGGCGTCCCGCCGACCCGCCTCGGCGCCGACGCGGAGCGGCGCGCGGCCCTCGTCGGCTCCGTCTCCTGGCAGCCGAGCTCCAGCGCCAGGCTGCAGCGGTAGCCGCTCACGCAGTTCTCGCCGGCGCCCAGGCAGCCGCCGAAGCACGCGCCCACGGGGCTGCGCGCCAAGCGGGCCCTGCCGCGGGTGGCCTTACCTCCCTTGTGGCGGCCGTCGGCCGGCGCCTCGCGGGAGCCGGCGTCGCGATCGCCCTCCGGCTCCTCGTCGCCGTCCTCGTCGTCGGCGCCGTCGCGGCGAGACGGCGCCGCAGGAGCCTCGCGCGGTGCCCCCGCCGACGGAGCGGACGCGACCGGCGCGGCAGCCGCTGCCGGCAACGACGACGGCGTCCCGTCGGCGGCGGCGGCGTTTGCGGCGTCTCCTCCGGCGCCGGCGGAAGCGGCGGTCTGCTCGGCCGCCTCGCCCTCCTTCTCCGAGGTGACCAGCAGCGACATGGACTTGTTCTTGCGGCGGCCCTTGGCCGGCACGCTGGAGGTGCGCCGCAGGAACTCCTTGCCGAGCGAGCGCCGCCGCGAGAAGTAGGACGTGCGGCTGTCCAGCGAGCCGTGCTTGACGCTCCGCGAGAACAGGCTCTTGAGACCGCCGACCTGCTTGATCTTTCGGAGACAGAGACGGAGACGGAGAGAGAGACACGCAGAGAGAGAGAGACAGACTGCAGGTGTAACGCGGGTTGTCTTCTCCACCCCCCGTCGCTCCATCGATCCGTCGCGCCGTCGTCCGACCCCCCCACCAATCGCCAGGGGCAACGACGCGAGCGCACCGTTCTTTCCCCGTTGTCACTCGTTACTAATGCATGAGCGCCGCCGGAGCGTAAGCTGAAAGCAAAGGATGGCGGTCCATTATTGAAATATTAATTTGGTGTTGCGATGCCTCGTCAACAATTGCCGGCTTGTAAACTCGTGTTTTATTAAAGCGGCGCGCGGAATAATGCATGGAACACGGGCGGCCCTTTTGTCAAGTCGGGGCCTTCTCACGCGATGCGGGCCGCGGGAGTTGTTTGACCCTACTTTACCGCGCTGCCCACTGTGCGCGGTTGGTAAAGATAAGGAAGACAGACGGCTCAATAGTCACCTGCGAGTCGCAATCGGTGTTTACTGCAGTCTCATAGTTGCTGCACTGTGTATAAAAAGGACGCATTCAATCAGATGAACTCTTCAGAGAACCCCTGCTCTAAATTTCGTGACTGAGATGGCCAGTTTGACCGCGGGTTTCAGCCGAGGCGATGTTTACGCTGAAACCAACCTTTCCAGAGAACTCTTTGATGACGATGTGCACGAAGATCGACGCCTCCTCGACTCCCTCCAAATACACGTGACGATAACCTGCCGGCCACACATTTATATGTTTTTTTTTTTAAATGACATTACAACGCCACGCTGAGCATTCTCCACATCAACACATTCTCGCCATAATAGGTGTCGGCCCCCCTAATTTCTGGTCAATTCGAGGTCATTACAGGTGAAAGACCGCGAGTATTCCTTTTTATCTTTAAGTTATTTTTACGTTCTTAACCCTCTCTGCTTTGCGATATTTTGCCTCGTTCTTTCGGGTCTCGTTCTTTTGGTCATTACCCAAAGCTCACGACCGTAGGTGAGGATAGGGACATAGATTAATAGATTACCCTATAAACCGAGAGCTTCGTCCTAGGACCAAGCTCCCGCTTCATCACCACGTTTAAAACGCGTCGGATTTTTTCCCGGCCCACCGCGTAAAGAGACCACGCGCCACCCTGCGCAGCAGGGTGGTGCAGTGGTAACATCTGCGCCTCACAGCAAGAAGTCCCCGGGTTCGAATCTCGGCTCGGGCGCCTTTCCGTGTGGAGTTTGTGTGTTCTCCCCCTGTTCGATAACATCATAATACATAGGAAGCAGTGTGCGGCAATACGGCGCCGGCAAAACCGCCTGGCTGCCTCCTCCGCCTCTCTGCGCTTTCCTCGCTACGTCCTTCTCTCGTCAAATGAGTACCTTCGACAGTGACTGAATATGTGCCACGCGTTATAAATGTAAAATTATAATAATAATAGCATTTATATAGCGCCTTTCACCCGTTAAACCGGCTGAGCGCGAGCGTGGTGTGCGGTGTGCGGCGGCGCACCGGGCATCATGCCGTTGAAGGACAGGGTGCGCTGCCCGATGAAGTCGCGCCCGATGGGATCGTGGTCCCACACCAGGAACCGGATGAGCACCGTCTCCGGCATGTGCAGCGTGAACACCAGCGTCTCGTCCCACACGGGGTTGAACCCTGCTCCGCGGACACGCCGTCGAAGAGACGTCTGAGCAACCCTGCGCCGCGTCGTGAAAATAAACAAGGACCGCGCGTAGACGGGGCGCAGAGCGGCGAGTAGCGCCGCTGCGCTCCCAGCAAAGGACCCCCGGGTTCGAATCGCGGCTCGGGTGCCCTTCTGTGCGGAGTTTGCGTGTTCTCTCCCCGTGTCCGCGTGGGGTTTTAGCCGGGCACTCCGGTTTCCTCCCACGGTCCGAAGACTTGCTGCCGCATGGGTTAACTGACCTGCGGACTAAATTGCCCCCCCCGGTGACCTGTGGTGGACTGGCATCCCATCTTGTACATAGCCACGCCTCGCACCCTGTGTTTACTGGGATAGGCACCGGCTCGCCGCGACACTTTACAGAATCAAGCGGTTTCTGACAATGAATGAATGAATAAAAAACGTGTAGACGAACGAATGACTAATACCAAATGCTCTCGTCGCGTGGTTAGAATCCACCAACACAGACTCGCAGTGTGAGCACCGCCGGCTGTGATAAGAATAACATACGGGGGAGAAGAGAGGCGTTGGGCAAGCGGAAGCCCCGAGCAAAAGCGCGGAACAGAGGACCGAGTGGCGGCGGCGGAGTTTGAACGAAGAAGAGGAACATTTCCGGGCTGCAAAGTCAGCGGCGTGTCTCCGGCAGAGAGAACCGCGGAGCCGTTGCCAACGAGCCGTGACCCGGCTATTGCCTCCGCAGGCTGGGAACCGGCGATAAGCGGGCCTAGTGTGAATTCACTGCATGCAGAGAGAGCCACATTCAAGTACAATTTGGACTTATTTAACAGCCCCACTGCAGCCGCAATTGCAAGGCACTGCAAAAAATAGCTTGGCGTGTATCCCGGGGGGTACAAGAAGGGGTGTATGCATGCGTGCATTATTATGGTTTGTGTTGATGAAGTTTTTCACGGCTCAATGTGCCATAATTGCTCTCAAGAGCTGCTCTTTCAGGATCGCCGTGTTGAGCCATTCCTCATTTCTCGTTCGCGAGGCATCATCAGGCCTGATGATGCTTCTAACGCGGGAGGCAAACCACCGCAAAGCAGGAGCCGCGCGTGACACGGCTATCCCGAAAGAGCAGCTCTTCAGAGCAATTCTCATGATGGTTCTTGTCAATCCACTGCTGAATGAAGGCCTCTGCATGCAGTGTTGGCAGCAAGCGGTGTTACGGCTCTAGTCCAGAAATAATTCGTCACTGACGTTGGCCACGGCTTGGAATTGAAATTAGGAAGCTGGGTTAATCGTACATTGGGCGAAACGCTGTGCCACCCGCTCCTGCTTATACACCCCAGAGGAATTATGGGAAAACTATTGATGTTTAATGCATTATTTTAATACGGATTTTTTCCGACTTTTCTTACTTATTCGCATGCCAAATATGTAGCAACAGATTACACTTTGGCACAAAGGGAAGTGGAAAATTAAACGATTTAAAACTGAGCTTTACCACCCCTAATCTCTAATCCCGTTGAATATAGAAATGGACAACCTTGCGAAAAACACCATAATTTATTTAACATTCATCGAACAGCTTAAATCCTCATCCGGAACTACAAAAAAAAGCTTCTTCCTTCTCCTCGGTGTTCATTTATTAAAAATAATACATTTCAAGCCCTTGTGTGATGTCCAAAACTCAATTCCCTGCCCCCCTTCTTGCGTCTGAACTTTTCTCCTTGGGTTTTTTCCCTCAGTTGTCGCCTGGCAGAGAAGCGCCGTGTCATCGCGTTCTCACCTGCTTCCACTTTCATGGAAATCAATTCGGTGGACGCCGAGGGGTCACGGTGATCGTGTCTGAAATACCGCAACTGTGAACCTAAACGACCCGGCGATGAGATTCGCAAGCGGATGGGTCCGAATCGAAATGAGATGTCCGGCGAAAAGGGGGGCAGGCTGGCGCAGTGGTAACATCTGCGCCTCACAGCAAGAAGGCCCCGGGTTCGAATCTCGGCTCGGGCGCCATTGCGTGTGGAGTTTGTGTGTTCTCCCCCTGTTCTGCGTGGGTTTCCTCTGGGTTCGCCGGTTTCCTCCCACAACTAAAAAAACACTCATTATTTCACTGATAACATCATAATATTTAGAACGCAGTGTCTGGCAAATGTTGGTGCCGGCTAACCGTGTGGCTGCCTTCCCCTGCCTCTCTGCAGTCTCCTCACGCCTCTAATTGACTCTCTTCGAACAAATACCTTCCACACTCAACGAATCTTGGGCGCGTTATAAAAATTGTAATGTCATTATTACTAATAGGATACGCCGTACAGTGCCTACGCGGAACACAACATTGCACTGACAACACCCGATGACGACAATAAATAGTAAAAAAAACAAATGCAGACGCTCGTACTGTACTTGTAAATTACAACGTGCGTCGATCAACAACAAGAATCTTCTGGCGGCAAAAAGTGAAAACTCCCAGCAGGCCCCGCTGTCGCCCTCAGTGGTGACGCCTTTGTGAAAATGGCGAAAATTGTCGTGGGCCCACCTGCGCTCCGCGTGTTGCCGGCGCGTTTGTCAGCGCGGGCGTCGTTCGTTTACCGTTGTCGTCGATGACTCGGGTCTGCTCCTTGCAGCAGTCGACCGGCAGCCCAATGATCTCCACCTCCACGAAGGGGTCGATGATCTGAAACGGAAAAGCCGGTTTGAAAGCGAGCGTCGATGTGCGTGTGGCTACTTGCGAACTGGACGATTTGTAAAGAGGTGTGCATTCGAGATTTTTTTTTTTAAAGCTCTTAACACTTGCCTCATCGTCAGAAAAATGTAAAACCTTGTATTTTCGTTACATTATCTGTACACCGGCAAAAAAAACGGTGCTCATAGAAACAGCAGCATAGCTCTTTTTACGAGTTAGGTCTGGTTACCCTGATCCTGCAGAAAGGGGAAACACTCGGGTCACGACACTTACCTCTCCTCTGTCGCCGAGCATCGAGTCCGGTGGCTTTGGGAGCTGCTGCCCGCTGATCACCTTCACTATGAGCTGGGTCTTGGCGTAGCCTGGCAGGGGGTCTTCTGAGAACGGGCGGAAGGTTCCTACACAGGACCAGAACGCCTGATGAGGCTTCGAGATTGGGAGGCGAAACGTCGCGAGGCAGAGAGAGAGATCGCTCGACACGGCTATCCCGAAAAAAACAGTTTGGAAGAACAACCATCATGAATCAAGCTGCGAAAGCCTACATCAGTACAGTAAGTGTGGTTTCCACAACAATAGAGAAACACGTGCCAGTTTTCACCGATCTATCGCGTAACTTTTCCTCAGGTTTCTGCGCCGATGCCCCGATAGATCTTTCAGTTTTATTACGCTCTGTCGCGGTGAATTTAGTTAATATAGTTACGGGGTAAAACCATCAAGAACCACAACGGTCCGAAAAGTCTGCCCGCTCAAAACAAACGCCGCCGTAAAAAAACCTATACGCCGTGAGAGCACGCAGGCCCCGCGGAATAAATTTACAAAAACTTCGGAGGTCGTCGTAAAAACAAACCAATAAAGTTTCGGAGAGGACACCCTTCCAGCCGCGAGCAGCTGGTGACGGTCGAAGGTCACGCTGGCGCGCGCGCGTCAACCCGGCCGCAAGCCTCGTTGCGAATTCCGCGCCGCGCAAAACGACAGCGCGTCCTCCGCGACGCTGCCCTTCAAGCGCGCGCGGCGGGTTGGGGAGCGGCGTAACGTGTGCCGCGGCGAGCGAACGAGCAAACGCCGCCTGACGCACGGCCGCTCCCCGCGCGCGTTCGCGCCGCTGGCTTTCGACGGCGGAGGCCCGTCTGCCGGAGGTCGGCGCGAAAGTGACTCGCTGAGGCGGCGCGCGGGGGAGGTGGCCGCGGCGAACAAGTCACGTGATCGACGGGAGACTTGAGCTGATATCGATACAGATATGACGAGCCGGCGTCACGACGGGCCGGTGAATCGCGTACCGTCAAAAATGCAGTCGGGCTTGAGGACGTAGCCACAGTTTCCGTTGGCCATGAAACGCGCCCGGTTCATCTCCATGACACGTCCACTCGTCTGATAGTTCAGAGCCACTGGAAGGAGAAGAGGACACACACACACACGCAAACACGCGGTTCTTAAGCATTTAATTGGGCAGCAACACAAGACGACCAAGCAGACCAGTCGGGCTGTGATACCTGGCTTGCAGCTGTCTCAGCATTGTAGATTTAGTGAGACTAAAACCGCCTGTTTGGTTGCAAGTCACTGTCACCCTTTCATTCAAGCATCGGTTTATTTTCGTCTGCTTTGCCCGTGTTGTTTGTGTCGTGTCTTAATCCATTAGTTTGTTCCCATTAGCTCCAGGTAATATTAGGACGCGGTGTGAACAATATATGCACGAGCCGCATTCGAATTCGCGTAAGTAGAATCTCTGTTTCCACGGCGGCGTCGGTACCCATCTGACAGCCCACGTTCCAGTAGGGCTGAGGGTTGAAGTTGCTGGAGTCGACGCGGTAGGAAGACGGGTAGATGCGCGACAGCTGCCGCTGGTTGAAGGCCAGGAACGCCTGCGACTTCTGCTGCAGGATCTGACTCGCTTTGTTTTCGCTGAACGACGACACCTGCCAGCTGCTCGCCACCGCTGCGCACGGAGACATAGACAGACGGTTATTACCACAGCAGAGAAAAATACCCAGCGAGCTTGCAAGTTCGCTGGGCAACAACACGTGCGGATCGACGCGGGAGGCTCGACGTTCACGGCGCGACCGCGCGTCGTCCTACCGTCGTGATCCACGTCGTTGACGGCCACGGAGCGCGTGTACTGCACCAGGTCGGACAGCGCCCGCGACAGCTTCATGGTCTTGCCGGGACCACGGCGCGGGGACGCGCGGTGCGAGCAACTGCCGCGGCCCTCCTGCCCGTTCAGCCGGGCGCTGGGGACGCGGGGACAGCGCGGGGAGAGAGCGGAGGGGGAGAGCGGAGAGTAGAAGTGTATAGATTATCATTGGAACATCACTGCAGAAAAGGAGTCTTATTGTACTGTTATAAGCATCTGACATGTGCCATCAAATCTACTCCGTGTCCAGTGGTGCCTATTGCAAGGTTAAACCATTAGGTGTCAGTATTAAGACTCATTTTCACATGACAAATTACAGCAACTTAATTTTAAACAGAATGCTAATTGTAAGTTGCTCTTGAGAGCCGTTCTTTCGGGATTGCCGTGTCGAGCGAGCTCCAGCTCTCTCTAGCGACGTTTCTCCTCCCACGTTGGAGGCGTTGTCAGGCGAAATGTAACGAGGAAGAGAGGCAGATGATGCTTAGAACGTGGCAAGCAAAGCGTCGCGGGGGAGAGAGGCAGATCGCTCGACACGGCCATCCCGAAAGAACAGCTCTGAAGAGCAACCATCATGAATCGAGCCGTGAAAACCTACATCAATCTCTGCAATGTGCCACCATGCAAGAAGACCGTGATGACGTTGATACGGACATTTGTGACGGGTGTTAAAACATAAAGTCGAACATTTCTATCTGTCGATCGCTTGCATGTTAGCCGCCGTGAGCATCCACGGCCAAACTTTTAATACCCGTCACATAATTGACAGCCCCTCGGAACGGGCGGAAATTTACCCACACATTTTGGCAAGGCCCAAACTTTTACCAAGGAAAAAAAACCGGAGTTAATAAAAACAGACTACACGGTGTCACAACTCGAAGAGGCCAACGGTAGGCACCCAATTATTATTTTAAAGAATGTTAGGCGGCCGTTAGTCCTGAGCAACCCAACTTGTACGGTCGAAATTCGCGCCGATGTTCGCGCACTGTCACAGAGTGTGAGATTAATCGCCGCGTGTTCGACGGTGAATGTTAAAGCGTCAAAATACCATTGGAGCACGTGCTTGTGCTTCCTTAGAAAGCACGGCACGTGCTGAAATGTGTTTGCAGCCATGGGCCACTTAAATGCTGCCGTGTTGTAACGGTTGGCACACTGGATTTGCAATCCGGCGGTAGTAAGGTTGGTCTCTCAGCGTCGCGTTTTTGCGTATGTATGTACTGTATGTCCGCACCAGCTGTACGGGGTTCAGATCCTTCATAAGTGCAACTTTT
>JAZEWU010000032.1:2126590-2140059 GCA_036362915.1 Geotria australis | reverse complement strand
ATTCCAGATTGAAAAGGTGACGAACTCTATCTGGCTTTTCCCCAATTGCGAATAACACACACGTGTCATTAATTCATTAACGATAATTTAAATCACTGGTTTTTAACCTGGGCTGGACGCACTACCCGGGGGTGCGAAATGCCCTTGCTGCCGGTGCGACACATGGCAGATTATTTATTTATTGTATTTTATATATGTGTTGTATTACATATGTATTTATTGATAACGGGTGCGAGAACACATTTTTAGAATCAAAGGGTTCCAGGCTGCAGTAAAGGTTAAGAACCACTGATTTAAAAGCTGTAATTTTAAAATTACGATAATAATTACGGGCATGCCTCTCTTAACGAATTTCCGTTTAACAGACAAGAAAAAAAGAATCATTAATACATATTTTACATTGGCAAGTATAGCACTTGCGCTGCACTTCCAAGGCTCCTGTGAACCATACATTGTCTATAAACATGCTTCGGGTATTATTTTTCCTACATTATTATTAGTAGAACAGCATTATTATTATAGTTTTCATTTAATAAAAACTGCGTAAATTAATTGGCCTGCAGACTTAATTGACCCGGTGCCCAGTGATGGACTGATACCCCATCGTGGGTACAGCCCTGCCTTGCGCCCTGTGTCTGTCGGGAAAGTCTCCGGCTCACCGCAACCCTGTACAGGATTAAGCAGTTTCTGACAATTAATTAACGAATGTACAGTTATAATGAAACATGTTATAACGACCTCTCTTAACGGATTTATCGTTAAGAGAGGGGGGGCACGTTAGGTCCGCTTCTAGTGGAGTCCCATCCACCGGCGGTAACATAAGCAGGTACTTGCAGAGCTGTACCTTTACGTATTTTAATAAATTAGTAATCTGTGCGCTTGATAAAGGTCCCCCAGGCCAGCCTTTGCGAAAAAACATTACATACTGTGCATGTTGTGCATATTTTGCTGAAGCCACAGAGCATCCCCATTTCATACTAAGGTGGGGTTGGGGGCTGTGGTAGAATTAATATACGTGCACTGGGGATTTCAGTCGCCCTATGCGTGAGCTGTTGCGAAGGATCAGATTCCACATGCAGGTATCGTGGCTTTAAATATTTCCCCAGGGGCGATCCACAGTTGTAACTAACCAGGCAGGTGGCATCTGAGTGAGGCTCCAAACCCAATTCAAGAGGCATCGCAAGTATCAAAGTCCGAGTAGCAGTAAAATGAGACGGCAATGCTCGTAAAAAAAACCTACCAAAATAGTTTTTGCTGATTTTCCGTTCTCTATCGTTGTGGCGTCCCATTCTCTCCGCAGCCCTGTGCAGCGCTTTGTGACCCTCTGGTGAAAGGCGCTCTATAAATGCTATTATTATTATTACAAGCATTTATGACCGGTGCCCAACAAGCACGTGTTGGGTATTGGCTATACGCACGCGACAGTGTTTTACGAGGGGTGGTTGGGAAAAAATTTGCATGAAAGTGTATTTCTGCAAATTCGTCTCCGCTCTGCCTAGCAAGTTAATCTGCGTGTGCAAAATGCATCCATTGCTGCATCTGTTTGCAATGGCTCGGGTGAGCATGTGAGAAAGATGGGCTTGTAGGGAAATGACATTAATGCTTGTATCAGCAGGCAAGGAGTAGGCATAACCTATTCATGGTGCAATGGCTAATTAAAATGAAAAGGTTTTGTTTTAAATCAGAGATTATTTTTTCATGGTCGGGTTGAACATGCAAAATAAAATGTGCAGGATATAACACGAAACCACACTCCAGATTCATACAGTACAATTTAAACGTACATAATCTACATTGCTATACGATTGCAATTTACACTGCCGTTGATAAAATACACATTAAAGACATCGCACGTCACAACATTGCAGCGAAATATTTCAATGTCCTCTTCAAATGCACAACAAATAACATGCATATTAAACAACGCCACAATAGCTTGATGCAATTAGAGAGAGCATTTTTAAACGACAATGTTTGTCGTTCCCCACGCTATCTACCCTGACTGCACTGTTGCTGCAGTCAGTTGTCAGAAACCGCTTAATCCTGTACAGGGTCGCGGTGAGCCGGAGCCAATCCCGGCAGACACAGGGCGCAGGGCAGGGCTATACCCAGGATGCGACGCCAGTCCATCACAGGGCACCGGGGGCAATGTAGTCCGCAGGCCAATTAAACATTTAATTTGATTTGAGAATCGTCCACTGAAGCAGATATCACAGAGCCACTTGTGAGATAATCTCAAGCGACCTGTGATCTACACAGCAGAAGGCAGCGCTTCCACAGCCATTCATTACATGGCAAGTCGAGCCAACGTTTAATACTCAGAGGTGTACTGGAGCCAAATCGAGTGCAGAATCACGTTAAATGTGATGCGGTTTTTTGTTTGGGCAATCATTGGTGATCATAGTGAGACGACCAACTCGCCACACTTGGGAGCTTGATTCGCTCTCCAACATACCGGTGTGCTGAAGTAGTAAAGAATTGGCACGTTCTATTCACGTGACAAACCTTACTAATTTACTTTGTCGGGTGGAGGTGGGTTTACGACACCTATTATTTTTACTTGACCTAACCCATAAAAATAGCTTTACTTTGGATAATCACAAGCAGCTGCCTGGATTTGAACCCAGGATGCTCAGCAATACCAGCCTCAGAGCGCTGACCTCTGACCTCTGTGCCACCTACTCCCTCCCTACTGATGCAGAAAGTGAAGACTATGATTTATTTACGATAAAATTAGGCTTTATTGCTAGAAGTAAATGATTTATTCCATGTGATTTCAGGGTCACCGTTCAATGAAACAAACTGAATTTTACTATAAAATGTGCAGCCGATGGCAGTACATCTAGTGGCTGAAAGGATTGCTATAGATCAGTGTGACCGAGAGCTAAAAGCAAAAACATATTAATCGATTTATTCAGGAATGACTACTCACTTAGTAACTGTGCATAAACAAGACCAATGACAGTAATTTAAAGAAGCTGAATGGATCAATGACTGGAGACGTCAGTCGCTTTTGCAGATCCACGTGTTGTCACGTCCTCCGTACGTAAAACAAACCGTGCCTTTCAAAAGCATGAAGAGCAAATGTTGGCAACGTGAAACAAAACATCCGACGGAATTTTGGTAATTTACTTACCACGCCAATTCGTTCCAACGGGCCTATCTAACTGACAGCGCGCCTCCCACACCCGTGCCTTGTAAGAGTGTCATTTCTAACGAGTGACGCGCACAAATCGGACGCATGTCCCCATTAATGCTACCGAGGATGAGCGCACAATCCACATCAAAGATGCAGCAGCTCTGAAAAAGAAAGGTAAGCCTCGTAAAAACAACACGTTTAATCCGGCACGATCTAGGAAATGTATCGTCGTCAACGCGTATGTGACGGCGGCACACTTTACGTGGCGATCCGGCTCTGCTGCAGACACTGCAAATAGAAACAAAACCCGCTGCAAGAAAACAAGGGGAATTGCTCTTAACAGCTGCTATTTCCAGTAAGCTGTGGCGAGCGTTCCACTTCTCTCCTCCGATGGAGGCATCTTCAAGCAGTGCATAACACTGCCACGTTGGAGGCGAAATGTCGCGAAGGAGTGGAGGAGCAACGCTTGCGTTCGCTATCCCGATAGAGCAGCTCTTAAGAGCGGTTTTCACACATCGCCGATGTGAACACCTAACATCGTTACACAGAAAACAAAGGCGTTGCCTCTCTCTAGATATTCATTCATCGTGATACAGGTGCAAGTGAAAGTAGTAAGCTTTGTTTTCATTCACCCCAATCGCCTACATGCGACAACAAGACATCGCCATCAACGATTTTACGTAATTTCTGAATAGTATAACACAAATCTATTGTGATGCATGCGTCACGTAAACGTATCCGCATTTCAAAGTGCTAATCCCACACACATGGCTCGTAACGATATTTTGATTCCGTAAACGAAAATATCGTTACATACCTATATTATGACACCAATGTGTGTTCTTGCAGTCGTCGGTTTAAATAGAATGGAACTGGGTCAACCCAGGTCGGCCGGTTGTCCCCCCCCAACGGTAGGGGGCAATGGAGCAGAATTTAGCTCCCAGATGCCCTTCCCTGCCACCAACCTCCTTTAGTCGGAGGGTCTTCGGATCGTTATTCGTCTGAAACCTCCCCGCTGGACCTGTTCACCGAGGGAGACCCTAGCGGGAGTGCCGGACTTATCATCACATTAACCAAACTGATAACACTGCCGGCTGACGATATTTACATTTTCAGCGCGTTCTTCCATGGAGGAGGAACAGCACCGCGGCCTAATTCCGAACACGACGGCGATTTGTTTACCTACCCCCCCCCCCAGAGCAGCAATTGCGCATCGAAGACACGCTTCTGCATCATTACACAGTGGGGGGTAGGTTTGGAATTATTTCGGCGGCAACGGCTCGCTAGCCGGTCAATAGATAATTGCTCGTTAGCGCTAATGGGATTAAAAAAATAATGCGCAGGTTAATTTGATAGTTTTACATTGAATGCGGCCAAACGTTGCACCGCGTTGATTTAGAGAGATAACGCCACAATTACAGCGCGGTGTGTAGCGCTGCCGCCTCACAGCAAGAAGCAAACGGGTTCGAATCCCGGCTCGGGTGCCTTTCCGTGTGGAGTTTGCATGTTCTCCCACGTGTCAGCGTGGGTTTTCGCCGGGCACTCCGGTTTCCTCCCACGGCCCAAAGACATGCTGCTGCATAGGTTAATTGGCCTCCGGACTAAATTGCCCCCAGTGCCCTGCGATGGACTGGCGTCGCATCCTGGGTATAGCCCTGCCTTGCGCTCTGTGTCTAACGGGATAGGCTCCGGCTCACCGCAACCCTGTACAGGATTAAGCGGTTTCTGATAATGGATGGATGGCCGCAAGGACAACGATAAACGTCGGTGTGAATCGCGAAAGATGACTCCATGAGGAAAGCCACAGAGATAAAGAGACCCACAGCATAAACAAAGATAAAGATCCCCCACATAGCCGCAATAAATGTTGTGGGCCAGCGAGCACCGACAGATGGTCAGCATGGCACACGAGGAGGTGGGTGGCCATCACCATGCCCAGCTGCCTTTGTATCCCGAGTGGTGATATTTACAGAGGCATCTTCAGGCTCTGAGTCTGAAGAACAGCTCTTGAGAGCAATTCTCGTACATCGAGGTGAGAAAGTCTACGTCAACACAGTTTTGATTCTCTTGGGAAAAAAAGCTTTTGTTTATTTTTGTTTCAGAGCCGCAAAGGAACCCAAGCAGAAAGCCACAGTTTAATTGTTTGGCACCCGCTGCTTAGGCTGAAATAATTGAGGAAAACATATAACAAACCGTGAAAGGAAAAGGAAAGTTAATTACATTACAATCACGAGCAACAGAATGCGCATTGCATTTGTCTGCTTCAGTTATTTTCAGACGGTGCATTTAATTAGGCGACCATCTCTGCTAAATCTGGGTTGACATTCTAAAGTAGCAGCCCGTGCGCCCTCGTTTATTTTATCAAACAGAAGTGAAAGCTGCCAGACAGTTTAAATGACATGACTATTACCCGACAGTTAAAGGAAATTTACTTAAATCCAATTTGGCCAAGGCAACACACACAGCGAGGGGCGAAAAGAAAGCGCCTACCAGCGTTGCGCCAGAATTTATGCGTTAAACCCGGCGTTCAATTTACAATTGTTTACCGACAAACTTTTTGGCAGCACGGCGAAACGTTTGACAACGCCAGATCGGTAACGTGAGCTCTGCCAATTTTTTTCTCCACGTTTATTAAAGCCAGAATTAAATCGTCCGTCGGCGACAAACTGGGAGAATCCCGCACGCGGCGAATCGTTAGCTGGATATTTACGAAACTTCCGCACGTTCCCCGTGGATTTCGTCGCGATCCACGGGGGCATCGCTGCCCATTCTCAACGCAGCGCACCGTCCCAAAACTATTATTTGCTGGCGCAGCGTGAGCCAATGCGCTTCGCGTGCCACAACAGCAATGAGCAACCGGCGTCTGTGATCGACTGTAATCTCATCGCCCGTAATCTCGAATGCTTACATTTTTCGGTGCAAAAAAAAAATTGCACGAGATACAGCCGACATCCCGTTGCATTGTGATAAAGTGTTTCAGCTGCAAAGCCTAAAATTGCTAGGAGAGATCGTATCTGACTTCGGTATGGAACTCACGCTGCACCTTCCGTGTACGCTACAAGGAGTGCGTTTTGATAATGGGATTATGTACGCTGAAACAATCACCACACTGATTAATAATGAAACGATGACAATCGCTTGCTTGTCTTTGTCAGTTCACTGTTGAAGCCCTTGCAACAACCAATCCATCATGAGAATTGTTTGACCATTCCAGTTCCCACGTGGGAGGCGAAACGTTGCGAAGAATGACGAGAGAGAGAGAGAGCCCGACACGGCCATCCCAAAGGAAGGGCTTTGAAAAGCAACTATCATGCGCCGAGCCTTGAAAAACCCACATTAGTACTTGGAGGCATCACGAGGCTTCACCTTGTATATTTTACATTATTGTATATTTTACATTATTTGCACCGGCAAAAAAGGTGCCCATTGCCTAAAAGCTGCCTAGAGTTGTTTTCCCATCGCTATGTTTTTTTAATGTTTAAACTGTTTCAACTACCTTGCATTTTCTTTTTATTCTGTCACTTACGTGCAATGCTGTGTGTAAATGGTCATCTTTGCTCTCGGTTAGTTTGTTATTTTTTGGCAAATCGCGTGTTTGCTGCGTCAATGCGGGAATCCCGCAGGGAGCTTGCAAGCTCACCTGGCATTTTTTCCGCCGTACTAACAAACGCTCTGTCTCCGCGTCTACGTAGAGCAATTCCGACGCGAGGCGCCGCAACGGCTCGCGGCGAGTCGTCGCGACGACGCCCGCAGCGGGACGGAACGCAAAGCGGCGCGAGAAGGACGAAAAGGAAAGGACGCGGAGAGGCCACGGGTCGTCGTCCTCGCGAGAGCGCCGCGACCTACGTCTCCGTTGATGAGCTTGCACGCCTCCTCGATCTCGTCGGCGCTGTCCTCATCCGACACGTCTCCCTCCTCCGCGTCGTCGCTGATGTTCGCCGGAAGCTTCTTCCCCTGAGCGCAAACACGCACCGGCAAGCAGCGGACGCGTTAGCTCGACCGGTTTCGCCGACGTCACGTCTGGGCAGGAGCCTGGCGCGTCGTAGCCGCGCGGGTGTTGCAGGAAAAAGTGGGGGGGATGGAATCGTGTTTCTGTGAAAGTGCGGGTGTCGCAACGTATGATATGAGACTACCTCAGGAAAAAGTGGGGGTGGATGGAATCATGTTTCTGTAGAAGTGCGGGTGTCCCCAACACCCTCAACACCCGCGGCTGCGACGCGCCTGGAAGGAGCGCGAGGGCGGCTGTGCGGCGGTGAGATGGGAGCCTCGCGGAAAGAAGGTCCTGCTCGAGGCGGTTTTATTGGCGCCTCGGGTGCCTTTCTGTCTGTGGAGTTTGTGTGTTCACCCCCTTGTTCTGCGTGGGTGTCCGCTGGGTTCTCCGGTTTCCTCCCACAACTAAAAAAAAATAACTTGTTCTTCGCGCCTCTGAAATGTTATTATCTTCCATCGAATAACTTTGCAACTGAAGAATATGCACGGAGTGTTATGAATTGTAATTATAACAATATTATTTTTGCCTCAGTCCAAGTGCTGTGAAAGCTAATTGTATGGCACGATGTTTAGAATACGTGACTTACAGCTGAAAGGCTACTGGTTCTAAATTTGGTCAAATAACCCCATCATTCCTCAAGGGCTGCTAAACCAAAAACACTGAACTTCCAGGATCATGAGAGGACGCTTCGACAGGCCTTTATCTAGCAGTGGTGGACGATTGAGGAGGCCTTCATCTAGCAGTGCATTGACCTTGGTTGATGACGATCATAGAGAATATGAGTACGGAGTCATTCCTGTTTTCAGTGCGAAAGGTTTACTCTTTGGAACGATAATGGGGGAAAAAATGCATTAATGACAGAATTATGCCTTTAATCCAGGGAAGTGGAGTTGCTAATTCAAGCAGAGAATATCAAGTGCGTTGAGACTCCGAACTTTGTGACCTGTAAGACGACCAATATTTGGGCAGTAGCGCAACTGAGTGGCCGGTCTGCGTGGAATCCTAAGTGCTACCTCCGTTTAATTCGCGAGTTTTCTCCGAGCCCTACCTTCTATACACTCATCCCACAAGCTAAACTCCCAGCGGGAAATGAAGACCAGCAAAGAGTTTCCCTGGAATCCTACGGGGAAACAACTCCTAAAGTGCTGAAACTCGGCACAAGGCATGCCTAGCTCGAGGATGTTTTATCATCACTCCTGTGTTTTACTCACACTTTGGCAACAAGTGAACACTGATGAAGCACCGCGCGCGATACGAGGCGATGCTGAGAATTTGAACCGTATAACCTTTCCAATCTTGCATGTTACCGGCAAGCGCAGTTTCAGCCAGGCAGGCGGGCTGAGCCTCTGCAGCGTCGAGACGGAAAAAAGCCTCGCCGCCTTTCACTTTACTTATTCTCTCCTTATTTATTGGGGCAGCGTCGAGAGAGAAGCAATGAACGGAGCGGAGTGCTAAGTTAAACGAGCCTCCTGTGTCCGGTGGAAGGGTAAATCAAACTGCGGCCAAATTGGAACATTATGTTCCAGCTATAGACCTGAGACTGCAGCTGAATGATAATGGGAATGGGGGAAAAAAAAGTGGCGCGCTCGGTGTTGAAGCAAAAAAGTTTACGAAATTAACTAAGAAACTAAAAAGAGCGTGGGTAAACAACAAAATGATGATTGGAGCGCTTAAAACGTCACGTTGCCGTTCATGTCTGTTTAGGACATCTCATATCTTTATCATGTCCGAGCCACTCTGGGCAGAGGTGGAATTTGAGTCACCACGACCTGGAGCTCTGCTACACAGTCACAGAGCACGCTATAATGTTACAAAAACAACACTAACAATAAATATCTTGAAAAATTTAAACTCAACCGCGACCCTCACCAGGACAAGCGGTTTAGAAAATGAATGAATGAATGAATTTAAACTGAATCCCATATTCTACAAATTAAAAGATGCTCCGGAACATCATATACACCCGAAACATGCATAGGATGTCAACAAACCAATACAAATCACACACACACCTACTGGTTCAGTACATTTCTTTCAAAAGAAAGCGGGGAGGAGGTGCCGGGAAGGAGAAAACGTGCGTCATAATCGTGAGAGCATAGCAACAAGGATTATTTCAGATATGGGTTTTCACGGCTCGATTCATGATGGCTGCTCTTCAGAGCTGTTCTTTCGGGATAGCCGTGTCGAGCGATTTCCCTCTCTCGTTTTAAGACTCGCGAGCCGTGCGGCGGCGGCGGTGGCAGTGGATCACCTTGACGAGTATTTTTCCCGTGAGGCTCTGCGGCGACGGCAGCCGGCTGGGGTCGCCGTCGGCGACTCGCGACAGGTCGAGCTTGTCGCCCAGGATCTCGCGCATGCACTCGGCCATCTTCTTCTGCTGCAGCACGCTGCAGTGGTTCTCGATGGACAGGATCACCGGGAACCTGCGACGGGGGAGCGACAAGCGCTCGACGTTTGACTCTAACACGGAGGCTTTCGTGAGCAATGTTATTCGGAGTACAGGCAGTCCCCGGGTTACGAACGCCCGACTTACGCACGCCCGCCCGCACATGCGTACCGACCCCCGTAAAGCCCAATATTTCAAAACATCGAGTTACATACAATGGTTCGTACTCACGAACGGGCGGACTACTTTGCGCGACGCACAAAACACTGCGCGTTTTCAGCGGTTTTTCGGCGCCAACATATTGCCACACACCGCATCCTATATATTATGAAGTTATCGGCCAGTTAATTAACGAGTGTTTTTTTTTTCAACGTTGCGGGAGGAAACCGGAGAACCCGGAGGAAACCGACGCAGAGCAGGGGGCGTTTCTCAAAATCCGTTACCGTTCGAGAGAAGCCGCAGCGCTGGCACACGTCCGCCGTACTCACTGCGACTTGACGAAGGCATACTTGTTGATGATCTCGATCACGTCGCGGAAGAGGATTTTCGACGTGAGCGTGTGGCCGTGGTACACGATGGGCTCTCCGTCCGGCCCGTCCCAGCAGTCCACTGATAAATGGCAACGGGGACCGTGGGAGGAGATGAGAGATCGGGCGCGAGAGTCGCTTAGTCGACACGTAACGGAGCGAGCGCTTGTACGCGTGTCCGCACCGAGGGTAGCCGGTTCGAATCCTTCGTAAGCGCGCGTTTTATCCGCACAACGCCGAGGCTTTGACGTCTTATTTCGGCATTATTTCCCACTTATTGATCACTCGCCTGACATTTCGGAGCCGGCAATGTTCCCAAAAGGACATCAGGAAGAAATCCAGGTCAAAGCAGTCATGTCAGCAGAAAACATGATCGACAGAACAAGTCAGAAGAATGTGTTATATGCTTGGAAGAAGATCGCCTGTAGGGCGGCACGGTGGCACAGTGAGTAGCGCTGCCACCTCACAGCAAGAAGGTCCCAGGAAATGTTGCTTTATTTATTAACAAATTTTTTGATTAAGGTTTTTTTACGGCTCGATGTGTGAGAATTGCTCTCAAGTGCTGCTCTTTCGGGATAGCCGTGTCGCGCGTTGCCCCTCTGTCCTTCGCGACGTGTCGCCTCCCACGTTGGAGGCACCGTCAGGCCAATGATGCCGGCGTCAAGTAGATTATTAGGGCAATTAAGTTGAATGTGTGTCTCTAGAACCTGAACCGCCTAGGGACAGGCTCGTGCACTAATGTCGTCTTTGAGTGCGCCGAGAGTAACAGTGTATATAATTCCTGAACGGTTTATAGACGCCCTGCCACAGCGCAGCCGCTGGTAGCCCGGTGAAAATGATCAATGTAATGGAATCTTATTAGCCACTAATTTACATTAAAGACATCTGCAAGGAATCACATCTGCGGAGGAGCCCGTCATCAATACAGCTGGCTCACCAGGCACTTAACGAGAGAGAGAGAGAGCTCTCATCCTTACGATCTGAGAGCCCACCTTTTGAGGATCCCACGCACTGTGCTACATTAGTTATGAATTCGTAATGACCGCCCGTCACTCCCGTGCACATTACGGCAGAAAAAAATACGCGTACCGCGAATGCATTAGCGTCAAATAAACGTACGCTTCCCTTGATCTTTAAGCGAGACTTACGCGCATAACGGACGCGATGCAGGCGCTGAGGCTAAATTCCCGTTTCCGACATAAATACTAAGCGGCGCAAAAAAAAAAAAAGAAAACCTGCCAAATTTGCGCGTTAGTCCGCGCGGATATTCACAGAGACGCTAAGCGATGTGTGCGTTTATGAGCGTGTGTGTTCGTGCGTGCGGTGAGTGGGGGTGAAGAGGGTGGCTCCGAACCCGGCCACCAGAGTTCGATACCCGCTTACGGTCAACACCAGTGGCTAATATCTCAATCGTTGCTAGCTAACAGGACCTGCCTCAACAGCCTGTACATGATGTTGCGTGCATGTGTGTGTGCGTGCATCGGCCAATTACCTCAGTCAGGCAACCGATGACATCTGGGCCTATCCTGTAACCTGCCAGCGAGCCTTTGACACTTCGCTTGGCCTCAAAAGTGGGCCTGTGCTGTAACCGCCAGTTCGTGGCAAACGGCGGTCGATGTCGTTGCTTATACACGTGCGTGTCCTTGCTCGAGAACAACAGCAGCGCCTTTCACAGTCACAAACCGGCACGAACCTCAAACGCGCGTGAATGGAGTGTCAAACGCAGAGACGGACTATGAAGTTCACGTTCCACGCCCGGTACGATACCACCATTCAGGCGCGTCGCAGCCGCGGGTGTTACAGGAAAAAGTGGGGGGGATGGAATCATGTTTCTGTGAAAGTGCGGGTGTCGCAACAGGTAGTCTCATGTGATATGAGACTACCTCAGGAAAAAGTTGGGGCGGGTGAAATCATGTTTCTGTGAAAGTGCGGGTGTCGCAACACCCGTAACACCCGCGGCTGCGACGCGCCTGCCAACATCGGCCGTGTCGTGCCAGTGGTTGCGTCGTGTGTGCCGCGCGCGCGCGAGAGCGGTGTGGTGACCGCGGACGGATGCGGCGACGCTTCGCGAGCTCCGCACGGCGGTGAGCGGCGGCGAGACGAACTCGGGTATCGGCGCGCTCTCCTCGATATCGCCGAGGGACTATCGGAGTCCTGGCGTAGGTGGCGCGGGCTCGCGAGCGTCCGGGACTGCGCCGTGTTTTCTCGCGACGGTGCTGTATGATGATAGGTGAGCGGCTCGGCTGATCGCAGCCAAACATTTGTCACCGTGGCGATAATTCCCCCGAGCAACTTTTTAAGCCGCTGTGATTTAAGCCGCGCATTGTCTACGACTCCCGCGGATTATTTGTTGTCTTAGCCACGTAAGAAAACCACGTTGTCCCTTGTGGACGATGAATGTCGTAATATTACACGGGTCCGTATAATAACAGCTATGTTTGCAAATGTTTTATTAGCCCTGTGCACGAACAGAAATAGGAACAGTAATAATTCTCTGCCCTCCCCGGCATAATGATTGCAACAAAAATATAAGAACAAAGCCAGCATTTTTTTTCATTACGGAAAGAAATCATATTTGGATCAATCAATTGGCCTAGTATTGGTCTGCTGGCCCTTGCAAAGTTCACCTTGTTAAAGCACATTCTACTGGGATACATCGATCACCAAGACCGATTTGCTGATGGATTATACGTCACCTTATGTTGGCAATGATACAAAAGCCAAAGACGTTTATATATAGAGACACATTTATATACCTGCTGCTATATATAGGAGGTTAATGATTTGCATGCATCATTGATTCAATTAATTTTCAGAATTCAGGTTCATAATTCAAATTCAATAATCCATATTGTATATATATATTTAATTGTGGTGGGTATCGCGGCATCCAGTGGATGGCAGGGTCACTTAATAATAATAATAATAACAGCATTTATAGAGCGCCTTTCACCCGAGGGTCACAAAGCGCTACACAAGGCTGTGGAGAGAACGGCACGTCAATAACATCAAGACATGCAACTAACATATACATAAATAAATAGAACATCGATTCTTACACGTGAAATTGGATACATGTACAGGCACACGTCTTAACAAAGCCTCGTCCAAATAAATTCCGTTAACGGACAAGAAAGAAATATCCAGTAATAAATGTACTATGCGGACTGGTTAGTGCTGTGGATTGAGTGCTTAGTTCACATTCACAAAGTTCCACTTTGATATTATTCATTTATGCAAAGTGATTTTGAACAACAAAAAAGGTGAAATTGTGCACATATGATTGATCCCCTCAACGGTAGCGAGGGGTGGCACAGCGGTTACCTGGCTGCACTACAAACTCGGCGACCCGAGTTCGATTCCCGCTCACGGCCAACACCAGTGACGATTTTCTGAACTAGTTCTGGGCCTCGCCTAGGTCGAAGT
>JAZEWU010000032.1:2085862-2096235 GCA_036362915.1 Geotria australis | reverse complement strand
CCCCCCCCCCCCCCTACTATTGGCGGGAGCATCCAGCCAACCCGGGGTCAACCTAGACACCGGCTGTTTTAAAGCGTTCATCAACGTGACTCTAGAGGATAAAACGTCGCACGTTCCGCTCGACGCGCTGAAAACGGTCCCGGCACGTAAGGGCAGAAACGTCGGAACGAAACGGTCCCCCACAAACCGCACAACAACCGGAAAACCTTCATTGTAGAGAGGCTGCAGAGCAGCTCGTCGGAACGAGAGAGAGCGAGCTAGAAATCCGTGCTCAGGTCGCCGGTGATCCCTGCGGATTGGGGCAGGCGAGATGAGGGGTGTTGCCATGACAAATGGCTCCCGTTGCCGTCGTTCTACTCCTCTTTCAAGGGAATGATCGCCTGGTGGCAACGCGCCGGATGGATGCCTCTTGCCGGCTTTAAGGGGGGCTGTTACGGCGAGGTGAACGGAGCAAGGCTTAGCTTAATCTCAAACTTTCTGCCGAAGAGCCCGCCCACCCCAATTTTGTTCTGGAATCCAACGCCAAGGAGGGAGATATTTATGCCCGACAGGGGGAACGTTCGAAATGAGCAGCTAGGTGTCTCGACCGTCAGAGAATTCGAACGCGACGCCTCTTATAGCTGCTGCGAGTGAATCGCGAATCCGACAGACGGGCGCATCGCCAACGGGAAGCAGATTTAAACGGTCGCAGAACAGGACATTCGCTCTTTTACACGAACATACGACTAAGCTATCCGATGCGAATTTAATTCCTGATGAAGTTGCACAGCACGCGGAGTGAAACGTGGGACATCGAGCCGAACGACACGCGGTGCAGCACCACGCGCAAATCCACGCAATTGCACGGTAGATTTTTAGCGGCAAAAATGTCCTTAATTCGTCCAAAACCTAACGCTAAAAATGCACCTGTGTAAATGCACCCGGGCCCACTGACAACTATACAATGCAAAAATATCCAACGGTGTAGATTCCGCAGTCCGACAAGTGCCCCTCTTCTCCAAAATGACAACCGACGAAAAGTTACAATCGCTGCCAATTCAAATTCCCGTCAGTTGCAGTGAACCCGACATGAGATTGTGGGGGGCCGGGGGTGCACGGGAAGGGAGGGGGGCTAGAGGCCGGGTGGAATGGGAACCTGCACTTTATTCCACACGCGTGCCTGGCTCTTTTAACAGCAGCGACGCCACGCGAACAGGTGCATTCGCGATAGCACTTGAACCCGAGCGTCGGGTTCTCGTGATGTCATTTTTGATGCATGCGAAGGGGCAGAGGGCTCTGCAAAGGGCTCGCGTTATAAACCCCGCAGACCAACGCTTAATACGCAAATTCGGGATAGATAAGAAGGAAATAAAATGTGTTATTTTTTATATGTTTTTTCATTTGCGTGCTTGTTGTGCCGCAGGAATCCTGTAAAGAGCTTGCAAGCTCACTCGGTATTTTCTGCTGTAATAACAAAACATTTATCTTGGACAATGTATTTCCAAAGTGGCATTTGTAGTGTAAGTATATTCATCTCGATGTTTACTCTCCTCTTACATTTCTATTCAACGATTCCCGCCACCATCCTACTTATAACAAAAAAAACGATAGACATATTTGTACTGAAGATGCCTCCAACATTGGAGGTGAAACGTTGCAAAGGAGAGAGGAGGAACGCTCGCCACGACTATCCCAAAAAGAGCAGCTTTGGAAAGAAATTCTCATGCATCGAGCCGTGAAAACCTACACCGGCATCATACATTGTTAATTCGTAGCTTTGAATTGTAGAATAATTCCAAACGATACGTTCTCCGCGTGGGTTTTTGCCGGGCACTCCGGTTTCCTCCCACAGTCCAAAGACGCGCCGCTGCATAGGTTATTTGACCTGCTGACTAAATTGCCCCCCGGTGCCCTGTGATGGATTGGCGTCTCATCCGGGGTATAGCCCTGCCTTGCGCCCCTGTGTTTGCCGGGATACTTAGGAGCAATTCGGATATATTATATTTTTTGACAGCCAAAATGTGTGTTCCATGATACACCTGTTGAGAGGCTTTTTTCCCTGTCGGGTGGAATGTTTCCGGTTGACACTGAGTGACGCACCCGGACCGGTTTGTTCTGTTCCCTTCCGTCGGAGCGATTCTAGCGTCACACCGTGATGTGCGCCGGTTCGTGGCAAAGCGGCCCACCGCTAGAACACACGACAGCACACAATTGCCAGCCGCTGAATACATAATTGTAATATATTGCGAGCATCAACTGTTTTTACATACCGCGAGTGTTTAAACAAAAAAAAAAACTCGCTCTCTCAGACGAGAGTCATTTATCCTAATTAACTACGTATGGAGCGAGCGTTTAAAATGCGATTACATTTTGGTTCGAGGAGACGGCTACGTTTGTGTTTTTTTTTTGTGACAGCGATGGAATTAAAGGCGGCTTCAACACACTCGGGGACACGACGTTTTTGCGCGTGCGTGCACGCAAAATTGTGTTCGAGCGTTTTGCTGGGCTATTGGTAATTTTATGACCGGTGGAAGCGGGCTACATTTTAATTGCGTCGTACGCAAATATTCTAATACCGTCGGGGCTTATTGGTTAATAATGTTGCATTAATGCGATTCCTGAAGGTCAAAATCAGCATCTTCGCTCTCACACTCCCCCATCATTCAGTCCACGCAAATCTTGCACACTCAAAAGTATGAACTGTGTAACTCGATGAACGTCTAGTTTTCCAGATGAACACAATCTCAAAATGTATCCTTAGCACCGCGACATAACAAGCTTTCTCCAGAATTCGCATAAACAAAGCCTTTATAGACGAACTGTGATGAACTGGCGTCCCATCCTAGGTATAGCCCTGCCTCGGCTCCGGCTCACCGCAAGCCTGCACAGAAATGAGCGGTTTCTGACAATGCATGAATGACTGAAAGTCCTTATAGACTCAAAGTTTAAAGCAAGTACAATCTTTTGGCATTTGCGATAAAGTAAAACTTTATGTTTTACTGTCGACTGCAGGGCCAGCTTTGATATTGGCACTTTGCAGTGAGAGCACTGTACTGCTGCGGCACCGAAGTCCGCGTGAAACTCCCACTTCTTGGAAACACGTCGCTTCCAGCGCAGCTTGCGCTTAATAATTTAACACGTACAGGATTCTCATATAAGTTTCCAAGAGCCGTCTGACATTGTGGCTAAAGGCGGTGTCGATGCACGACTAATCGTGTTGCCGGCACACTTGTTTAAATATGTAAAAAAAAAACCTAGCATATATAAAAAAAAAAGTGACAAAAAGTATTGCAGCTGCAGAGATGGGTATTTTATTTCGACTTCAAACTTGGTTTTAATTTGCTGAATGCACGAGCAAGCGTATTCACGTCAATTTTAGGACTCGCTTGTAACATGGCAACTGTTGGCAACATTTAATGAACTACACAGAGTTTCCCTTCACTTCTCATACATATTTGCTTAATTACAAAACGTACCCCTTTTTACTGATACTTTATCCAATTTTAAATTCAAAATGTAGTATGTGCCGGCTCCCCGTGTCGGCGTGGGATTTTGCCAGGTACTCCGGTTTCCTCCCACAGTCCAAAGCCAAAAGAGCAGCTCTCAAGCGCTATCACAACTCGATAATAATAATAATAATAGCATTTATAGAGCGCTTTTCACCCGAAGGTCACAAAGTGCGCGTTATAAATGTAAAATTAGTATAATAATTTAGTATTTTCACGATCGCGCTGTGCAGCTCAGCGATGAATCCAGAACTGCAATCACTTCCTGAAGAAGCTCCCAGCACATGGAGTAAAATGTCAAGTAATCAATCCAACCTAATGGCGCTATACAACACCGACGTGTGGGGTGAAACGTTGGACATCAATCCAAACCACGCACGGTAGAAGCCACAAACACATCGGAGGGTAATGTTTATGTAATTGAGGAAATGTTTTTATGTTTATGGCTACGCATCGATAACCTACAAAAGAGCAATAGTGTGCCACCGCGCTATCCACACTGGCCACCCTCAATAGCTCGCATCGCTACTCCGGCCACTCGCCTCAACGCAATCCCGCACTCAGGCAGCTCATCACAGCACTCACATCACATCACCTACTTCACACACCTACTCCACACACCACGCTTACAACCTTCGCGGCACCTACAGCCTGTAGCCACATCAAGTACGCCAAATAAAATCCCCCCACAACCTTATAAAAAAATATACTAAAAGAACACCTATTCAAACCGACCACGTAACAAACCACTGAGCCAGGCTCCGCGCCTCCGAAACCACGGGCGCAATGCGCTCGGGTAATATGTGCCACGCGTTATACATTTATTAATTATTATTATTGTTCGAATCCTTCATAATCCATCCATTATCGAAACCGCTTGTCCAGGTGAGGGTCGCGGTGGCAGCAGTCCAAGGAGAGTGGACCAGACGTCCCTTTCCTCAGCAACACATTCCAGCTCTTCCTGGGGGATTCCCAGGCGTTCCGAGGCCAGGCGAAGGATGTAATCCTTCATAAGTGCAAAGTTTATATGCACAACACCAAGGTTCTTATGTTTAATTTCAGCGACGCTTCCCAATTATTGAAAGCCGGCAGTATTGCTATAATCACATCATGAAGATCCCCTTCAAAGCAGTCATGTCGGCAGAAAAACGTAATCAACAAGAGACGTCCACAGAACGCGTTACACGCTCGGCACAAGATCGTCCGTAGGGCGGGTACTCTGCCAGCAGAGTTGAAGATCCTAACACAATCAGCAAGGCGCATAATAGAAGCATCTCATCGTACGGGCCGATTCAGTCCATCAACCGTTATTCCATCAGAGAGCGGCCCCCCTTACCGGAGGAAAGTTACATTTCCATTACCGGCTTGGGGGGGATGACAGTGGAAGATGAGTGCCAACCCAATTCTCACCGGGCACAGCCACTCTTTTTGACCTTGACTTTCTGGGCGAGCGTATTCGCAGCACGCCGAGACCGCGCGGCACGCACAAAGGCGAGGCTGCTGGAACGCACCACGATTCCATCACAAACCTCACCGGTAGTCCCGGTGGCCTCTGGCCCCACGTCATTCCAAAAAGTTGGAAATGTCATTAACACCCCCCACCGCACCGCAGCCACAAACTCTCCACCATACCATCCACCCATCCATCCAATGTCAGAAACCGCTTAATCCTGTACAGGGGTCGCGGTGAGCCGGAGCCTATCCCGGCGGCAGACACGGGGCGCAAGGCAGGGGTATACCCAGGATGGGACGCCAGTCCATCACATCACAGGCTACCGAGGGCAATTTACTCAGTAGGACAAGTCACCTGGCAGCATGTCGTCGGACGGTGGGAGGAAACGGGAGTACCCGGCGAAAACCCCACGCGGACACGGGGGTGGGGGGAACATGCAAACTCCACACAGAAAGGCACCCGAGGCCGGGATTCGAACCCGGGTCCTTCTATCGCCTCGTACCGCCAATACACATCGTCTGGCTTGATACACTCGCGTGCACGACAGTTGTTTACATTCCAAGCAGTAGGAGCCATTCCGTTTCTGTTTTTTTCCCCAGCCCCCCCCACCCCGCAGGAGTGATTTGGAGCTCTGTTTTTTTGTTGTTCATTTATCGGCCAAATAGGTAATTAAAGGTTGGCTGCATTTGCAATGCTTCGTTAGGCTGTCTAGTGGTCGCACCTGGCAAGGGAGTTCTCGGAGCCGGCAGGAACACTGCTCCGCTGAACCGAAGGCCGGTCTCCGAGGAGCCGTTCCTTCATTCATGACGGCGGGCTCAAGCGACAGGAGCGCCGTTACGCGCGGCGTAATTGCCCGAGTGTGTCGGCAGCTCGGAAGGGATGCGTCTGGCACCCGCTAGCGGCTCGAGACGCCAAACAAGCAGATTCACGGCCCCCGTAAGCCGCCAACGGTGAGCAGGTGGTTGTGAGATACTACTGGCAGGTTGAAGGAGACGCCGGGGTGCTTGGGGCAGAGCGGCCCCACTGTTGATGCGGCAAAAAAAATCACGTTTCATTGATATTCGCCAGTGAAACTCAGTGAAACTCAGTAAAAGAGATACAAAAAAAACCCCCTAGTGTTATTATTAGACTATTGGACCTTTTTCCGTGTTTGGCCAATAAGCTTGAAGCTTGAAGGCCAATAAGCTTGAAGGCCAATGCATTATCGTAGCATTCATTTGCATGTTTTGGCCACAAGCACGTGTGGCTGCTTGCAAACTGGAACCTTTGCAAAAAGGTGTCCATTTAGTGTTTAAAGATCTTAACACTTTTTCTCATTGCCGGAAAGGGTTAAACCTCGTATATTCTGCATTAGTGTTATTATTAATTCATCGCTTTTAAGTTCGGATAGTTATAATAATAATAATTTAACATTTATAACGCGCACATATTCATTCAATGTCGAAGGTATTCATCGACGAGAGAACGACTCAGAGGCGCGAGGAAAGCGCAGAGAGGCGGAGGAGGCAGCTAGGCGGTTTGCCAGCGCCATATTGCCACGAGACACTGCTTCCTATATATTATGATTTTATAGGCCAAATAATTAATGAGTGTTTTTTAACTTGTGCGAGGAAACCGGAGAACCCGGAGGAAACCCACGCAGAACAGGGGGAGAACACACAAACTCCACACAGAAAGCCAAGATTCGAACCCGAGACCTTCTTGCTTCTTCTTCTTTGCAATTCTTCGAAGCACGATGGTCAGCTTCTGGACAGGGTAATACTTGGATTTAACCTTACTGGCCGGTTTGGTCAGGCAAACAAATATGCTTTGAGAACGTATGCATTATGGGTTGCTCTTCAGAGCTGCTCTTTCAGAATAGCCGTGTCGAGCGACCTCCCTCTCTCCCTCGCGACGTTTCGCCTCTCACGTTGAAAACATCATCAACGTGGGAGGCGAAACGTTGCAAGGAGGAGAGAGGAGATCGCTTGACACGGCTATCCAGAGCTGGCCTTGACCTTATAGTGGCAACATGGGGGATCTTTGTCTTATCTTGGCTTCACGAGTAGACCAGTGCACACGTGCAGCGTTGGAAGTGAGCGATCGAAACAGGCAGTGTTTACTATGGGATCCACTGTTTGAGGTTTGTGGTCTTCTTTCGGCCTTTTTACGCGGATAAAATGCTCCAATCACAATTATTCCTTCCTTTCCTGGTCAGAAACCGCTTAACCCTGTGCAGGGTTCCGGTGAACCAGAGCCTATCCCAGCAGACAGAGAACGCCAGGCAGGGCTATACCCAGGACAGGACGCCAGTCCATTCTTTTATAATTATTAGAACTAATTGATTCCATGCACACGATAAGTCTGCACAACTCGAACCGCTAATGTATCAATTCACCATGCAACACACGCGGTTTAAAACAATATATACTCAGAGTTTACCTTCATTATATAGTTTATTTTCTGCCCTGTGTTCTCTGTTATATACGGATTTAAAAGCATGGAAATTTAATGACGTACATTTGCACAGTCATTAACAAGTGAAAAGCACTTTTCCATTGACCCAAGAAATGTTTGCGTGACCCTTATTTTACAGTTAAAACAACGCTGTCATTTTAACGCTATTTTTAAGGGGGTGTATCTTTCGCATAATGCACTTCCCTACGCTTAGTGTGATGACACAAAGGAGCCACACTATCAACGTGCACACAATTATGAGCATTGGTCCATCCATCCATCCATTTTCAGAAACCGCTTAATCCTGTACAGGGTCACGGTCAGCCGGAGCCTATCCCGGCAGACACAGAGCGCAAGGCAGAGCCATACACAGGATGGGACGCCAGTCCATCACAGGGCAATACAACCATACAGTAAATACTACTATTGTACATATAGATAGATGAGTATTATTACGGTAGGAAATTCCTTGTGAGCTTGCAAGCTCTTTACGGGATTTCTGCGATAGAACAAACACGCGATCTGACTCTTTGTAAATCTACTCACTGGATAAAGGCCTTTTCACGCTGTGTCGGTTATGGGGGCTGTTTGACCATACTTCACCACGCCGGTCAATGTGGGCTGGTGAATGACGGTGATGATGATGCTGGGAGGGAGCAGGACTGGTTCAGGGTATCACTCGCCACTGACGTTAGCCGTGACCAGAACTCGAACCGGTGTGATTGCACTCGTAGCGCGATGCACCTGTCCAATGCATCGCCGCTCCACCTCCGATAAAAATAACCCACGAATTATGTATTCCGTGATTAAGTGGGCCTTCATTAGCCGCTTTAGAAAACACCGCGGAGGCTTTCTTGGGAGCGGCTGACGCACCGTGGGTTCGTAATATTTTCCACGTTGCACAGCGGAGGTTCACGTTAGGTCACTATGTCAGCAACACCGGTCTACAAAAGCTATGGCTACAAATGAAAACAAACCGGAGATAAGGTGTACGTCATCGCTACATTCATTCGTTCATTGTCACGAACCGCGTGATCCTGTACAGGGTTGCGGAATACACAGGGGCGCAAGGCAAGGCTATGCCCAGGATCGGACGCCAGACTGTCGCAGGGTACCTGGGGCAATTTTGTCGGCAAGCCAATTAACCTGTGCAGCAGCATGTCTTTGGACTGTGGGAGGAAACCGGGGTGCACTGGCGAAAACGCACGCAAACACGGGGAGAGCGTGCAATCTCCACAGCCTTGTGCAGCGCTTTGTGACCCTCGGGTGAAAGGAGCTATATAAATGCTATTATTATTATATACAGGAAGCAGTGTCTGGTGGGTTGGTGCCGGCTGACCACGTGGCTGCCTCCCCGCCACCTCTCTGCGGTTTCCTGCACCGCCTTGGGGCCCTCTGGGCGAAAGGCGCTGAACCGACTTCGAATCCCGCTCACGGACAACACCAGTGACTATTTCCTAAACCGGTCCGTGGCCTCCCCTGGGTCGATTCGGCCTCAAATGAGTACCTTCGTGCAGTGTGTAAACATTGCCACTAGGGAGACAAAGGCGGCCGGGCGTGGTGCAGGTCACCCACCCAATCGGTGCTCGCGAACGGCACTACAGTCTGTTAAGGCAATATGGGGGATCTTTGTCTGATCTTGTATCTAAAAAAAACCTCAGAGTTGTCGTTGTGAACGGTGCTGCACGGTGGTGTATGGTCAGGGGCACTACGATCATTGCAGAGTACGGCTTGGAAAACCGCAAACCATCTAATCTGTTGTATGGGGTGGTCTGCAATCGCCACTAATAGGATAAGAGCTTTGGATCGAAAGCATTTCGCAACCGCTTTAGGTCGTGCTGTATTTTTCCGGGACATTTGAGATGTAGGGACAACGTCCGCCGTCGTATACCAGAAACATCGGAAGCTATTTAATAGCAGAAACCTGTCACAGTTGTGAAGGTTGATTGGCCTGATGGGCTGGCGTCTTATTTTGGGTACAGCCCTGCCGGATGGCATGACTGACACCCCCAGTAAGGGCAGGTTCGAGACATGCCGGCTGATTGTATTTATTGAATAAAAAAATTATATTGGATTACATATGTATTTATTAATACGGGGCGCGAGAACACATTTGAATTAACCAGTCGCATTTATATTTTTGGTCAATTTCATGTGTGAGTGTTTGGCATGATGGAGACAAGAAAAATATTGGGTATCTGGAAAGAAATCCACAAATACAACGGAGGAAAAAAACCACTCAAAGCTGTGCACAGATGGATTCAATAACCTACTTGTTGTACTATCATCTCCTAGCCACCACGCAGGCCAATGTGTGTTCAGAGTTTTACAAATCTGCGCGATCCACCAACCGTTGCTCTCCAAGTGCCGGATTACAGGCGCACAACGCAACCGATATTTAACAAATTATAAACAATTACCGTACACCAAGCAACTAAACATTTATGATAACAAGGCCTAATGTAATTGCCCATTACGAGCCTGTTAACTAATACACTCCGAATTGTCAATCTGTGATATTGAGTGGGAGGCATGCAGCTGTTGATGTATTTATTGCATTAATGAGCATCACGTGCCTTTTGCAGCGAGGTAAAGATTAGCATAATCCGACAGTAATAAGGTCGCTTAAGCGGATACAATGACATCACTATTGCCGAAGCATTTGTCATGTGTTAGCGTGAATAATTTTCTCCTATTATTATTGTCCCCGCACCCACGTGGGGTTTTCGCCGGGCACTCGGGTTTCCTCCCACGGTCCAAAGACATGCTGCTGCATAGGTTAATTGGTCTGCAGACTGCGATGGACTGGCGTGCAATGCCGGGTATAGCCCTGCCTTGCGCCCTGTGCCTGCTGGGATAGGCTCCGACTCACCGCAACCCTGTTTGCAGGATTACGCGGTTTCTGACAATGACTGAATGAGTGAAGGGATCTTAATGCAGGAATGCTTTGCGGAGCTGTCCGTGGTGCTGATGAGACATCGTGCACTGGCTTTACCCCA
>JAZEWU010000032.1:2019971-2036588 GCA_036362915.1 Geotria australis | reverse complement strand
GCTGGAGTCTGGTTTCCCCTCGAGATGTTGTTAGGGGCTGCACATGGCTGAGGAAGCTTCTTCTTGACTTCAGTCGTTGGGCCGGGGGTTGACGTCGAGCTGAAGGACAACGATGTCCAGAAGCTGACCATCGTGCTTCGAAGAATCGCAAAGAAGAACAAGATTAAATGAATCCTAATGATGGCGGCAAGGAAGCGAGTGATGATACTGGGTCAGTGATCATGGCCGAGCCTCCACATTTGACTATGATATCGGCACAAAAGGATTGCCGTTCTCTTGAGAACAATGTCATGAAGTCATCCCTTAAGCCCGTAGCAGTCAATAGACAATGCGCTTATTTTCATTAATTTCCTGCCGTGCTTTATCAGAAACGAGGGATTGGAATTGAGCCCAGGGCCAAACGGGAAGGCCTGTAACCACCGTGTCACCCGAGGGACAGAGCAGCATTTCAGATAACAAGATTAATAACATCTCTACAGTGCCACAGAAATGTCAACTCGAGAGAGAGAGAGAAGTATGTCACGGGTACAGAAGGCTAGGAGGTTACGCGAGAGGGAAAGACAAATTAAAAGCGATTGACATTCGGCAAAAGATAATTATACGAGAGACTTTGCGCTGCGCGTGCTTATTTTACGCGACGTTATTCACAGTCCTTCTTTCACGCTGGCCGATTTTTTTTTTCCGCAACTTTCCCTCGACCTTGCGTTTTGCGAGTGGCCAATAGAGTCTCCTCTATGAACGGAGAGCGCAGCATTTGCGTATGCAGCTCATCCGTTCGTTATCAGTACCCGCTTCATCCTGCACAGGGTCACGGTGAGCCGGAGCCTATCCTGGCAGACGCGGGGCGCACGGCACAGCCCTGCGACGCCAGTCCATCGCAGGTCACCGGGGGCAATTTCGTCAGCGGAGCGATTAACCTAGGCAGCAGCAGCAGCAGCATGTATTTGTGCTGTGGAAGGAAACCGGAGTACCCTGCGAACTCCCACAAAGACATGGGGCAAACACGCCAACTCGGCACCAGGGGGAAATTTAGTGAGCGGGCCAGTTTGCCGAGACAGCAGCGTGTCTCTGGACTCTGTGAGGAAACCAGAGTTCCCGGCAAAATGCACGCGGACACAGGGGAGGGAGAGAGATACATGCAAACTCCACGTAAAAAGGTCACCCGAGTTGGGAATCAAACCCGGGGGCGGCTCGCTGCGAGGCGGCGGTGGAGTTGCCCGGTGCCGTACGCGGTCAAAAGACCGGCGCCCTCGACAGCTTACGGGCTCGACTCCGCGTAAGGCCCCGCTAAGCCGCGTGTCGGCGCGGCGTGCGATAACCCCGGCGTAAATCCGTACCGCGCGGGATTTTCCGCGCGCGGAGTCGAACCCTCGGGGTCCACCTGCGCGGATTAAGAGTCCGCCACTAAGCGATTGGTTAAAGCGCGCTCGCGAGCGGATTAGCGGCCTGGGTCGCGATTTAGCGCCGGATCAAACTGATGAAAAAGCAATCGTGGTTCATTTACGGCGTTCGGTTTTGTGTGTCCCCCCCCGCTCAAAAAGGAAACGACGGAGCGACGCGGGGCTGAACGGATCAAGCGATGTTTAACCGCACGGAGATCTTATTCAGGGGAGTCATTATCCTTCTCGAGGACGAATCAATTCGGCTTCAGGTATGAAGGGACCCTCAGAGTAGAATCGCTGCTTTTTCGGATTGAGAGGAGCCAGTTGAGGTGGTTCGGGCATATGGTAAGGAAGGCTCCTCCGGGAAGTCTACCAGGCACGGCCCACTGGGCGGAGACCTCGAGGCCGACCCAGGACACGCTGGAGGGATTATATCCTTCGGCTTGCCTGGGAACGCCTGGGAATCCCCCAGGAAGAGCTGGAATCTGTTGCTGAGGAAAGGGATGTCTGGTCCACTCTCCTTGGTCTGCTGCCACCGCGACTCTCACCAGGACAAGCGGTTTAGAAAATGGATGGATGGATGGTATGAAGGGACGGTGACCATTTGTACGGTTGCTCGTCAGAGCTGTTCTTTCGGGACAGCCGTGTCGAGCGATCTGCCTCTCTCCCTCCCGACGTTTAGTTTCACAAGTTGCAAGCATCATCTGATAGATAGATGTTAATTATTACAGCAGAAAAATACCCAGCGAGCTTGCAAGCTCTTAACAGGATTCCTGCAACACAACAAACATGCGAATTGATGACGTGGGAGGCGAGGGAGATCGCTCGACACGGCCATCCCGAAAGAACAGCTCTGAAGAGTGTAACCGGCGCGCACAGCCGCCTTTGTCTCTCTTCACTCGAGACCATCGGTTGGCGCTTCGGTTAACCAAAATGTTGACCGGGTTGATGGTCAACTTCTGCGTTGTGTATAGTTCTTATCCTTGTGCTTCCCACTCTACTGGTCCATCGTGATAAATCTCTTCACCCACCAAACACTTTAATGCACTGTCTGCAAAGGCTGGTTCAGCAAACTGTACGTGGGCGTGTGTAATGACAATACAATTTACATATGTCTGTTAACATATTATTACCTTATTATTATTATGTGCGATTTGCATAAGTGCAACTCAACTCGTCAGTTAACACTGGTTACGAGAGCAACCATATGAATCGAGCCGTGAAAACCTACATCAGTACGTCGGTGACCATTTGGTTCTAGGTATTTGTGTAAAGTATAAATCGGCACATGACCCCAAAACACGGTCGCCTATATTTAGCACAATGTACATTACCTGATAACTAAAACACTAAAGTGAGAGAATGTAAAAAAAAACATTTAGTTAATGCTCCGTTATAAGTCCCCGTTTAGTCCAATACGTCGCAGTGAGCCGTAGCCTATCCCAGCAAACACAGGGCGCAAGGAAAGGCTATACCCACGAATGGATGCCAGTCCATCGCCAGGCACCGGGCACAATTTAGTCAGTCGAATTAACCTGGGCAACGGGGATCAAAGTAGAGGCGTTCACGTCGCGATCCCTGTCAGGTAATACTTGGTATTGCCTGCGAATTCTACCAAACACTTCGAGGCCGAGCTGAAAGACAACGATGTCCAGAGGCTGACCATCGTGCTTCGAAGAATCGCAAAGAAGAAGACCTGGGCAACACGTGTTTGGACTGTGCGACGAAACCGAAGCACCTGCCGAAAACCCACACGGACATAAAAGGAGAACGTGCAAACTCCAGACGAAAAAATGCACCCGAACTGGGAATCGAACCAAGGTCATTCTTGCTGTGAGGCAGCAGGGCTACTCACCGCGCCACCGTGCCGCTCGCGAAAAATCTCAACGACACGTGAATACCTGCAGTGATAGAGAAACAAGTGTGCTCGTGCCTCCGTGGCCGCAGCAACGAACCATTTATCCGGCTAAGTAAGTGATCGCCCGGGCAAACGGTCGCGCACTTTGAAATCAACTTCACAAGCGCGCTTTTGATAACGAACATCAGATAACCGCTCCGCGCAAGAGGGAAGCCAAGTAATCAGAGCTTAGCGGGACACACGATGCGTTCGTTCTCCGTCAGGCACGCGACAAGCTTTGCTCTTCTGCAGACACGAAGCTGCACGTTGCAGGTAAGTGCGGGAACATCTCGTTGCTTGAGCGTTCATGCAGATAGTTGTAATGCTGCTCGGTGTTGCTGCTGGGCCTGCATCGCAAGCGAGGCTCAAGAGTGAATGGCATTAATCGAAGGCACTTATTACCGCGTAGGTTTTTTTGGTGTTAATTAATTTCTCCGTGTTTTCACGGATGGTTGTGATTTTTACTGAAGGGGCTTGCTTGGTGCAGCGACGCAATCATTAGCCTGCTGGGTTATAAACCCGGCGAACCGAGTTCGAATCCCAGCCATGGCCACCACCGTTTGGCAAGTGATTCTATCAAAGGTATTGCCCTCTTTCCCCTTCAGCAAACCGCACAGATCAGCTTGGTGGAGTATTGGGAGGAAAAACAACGATGACTGACATGGCAGCCGGAGGCCTTCATCCGTTCATTCATTATCAGTGTTCGTTTCATCGTGTCCAGGGTCGCGGTGAGCCGGAGCCTATCACCAGCAGACACACGGCACAAGGCAGGGCTACACCCATTATGGGACGCCAGTCCATCGCAAGGCACCGGGGCCAAATTAGCCAGGCCAATTAACCTAGGGCAGCGTGTATTTGGACTGTGGGAGGAAACCGGAGTAGCCGGCGAAAAACCCACGAGGAGACAAAACCTAATCTACGATTTATAACCCGCACAGAATTCGTTCACTGTCGAAGGTATTTGTTGACAAAGACAGAATGACTCGGAACACGTCAACGCCACACAGAAAGGCACCCTAGCCGGGAATCGAACCCAGAGGCCTTGACGCTCCGACGCAGCAGCGCTACTCACCGCACCGCCGTGGGGAGGCCGTTGATCCATCGATCAATTATTTTTAAATTAGTGGCGTTTATTATAATTATTAATTCGCGAATGGGTTGGACGCGGCGCCATTCGACTAACGAGACACGTGGTTGTATTTATTTCATTCTCTACCTATGGGGGGCTTCAACGAGCCGGCGATGCGATGTTATTTATAAACGCGCGCCGTTTCGTTGCGAGCCCCGGACGCTCCGCTTGGCTTCATCAGGAGCGGCATCGGCTCCGAGAAAACGTGTCAATTACCCGCGGCACCAACAGCCGGCGGGCTCGTTTCGTTGCACATTTAACAATCGCGCAACAGGCCCGATGTGCGATGTTAAACCGTGGCGGGCTTCTAAGTCACAAAAGCACATACACGCACGTCGCAGACGCTAAACATGTAGAGAACGGCTTTGGAAACGCATCGAATCGACAGTCAAACTGCACGTGGAAAGAGGACATTTTAAAAAAATACATATATTTTCAATGTTAGCAGCGTAAAGCGCAAAGACTTACATAACCCAGTTCCACACCAGCGTAACACTGTCCTCAATTCGCGTTGAAGCACCATCACAATTGCACTCTAAACAGACACAGATTTAGCTCAGAAGATGAGCGCCTCCTAAGAGCTGGGTCTCAAGCTTAAAGACACACCCAACGTGTATCCACGTGAAGTGAAAGTGGCCACGGCTACTCGACCAGCCTCCTCGCTAAGGTCAGAAACCGCTCAGTCCCGTGCTGGGTTGCGGTGAGCCGGAGCCTACCCCTGCAGACACAGGGCTGTACCTAGGATAGGACGCCAGTCCATCGCAGGGCCACCAAGGCCGTCCCATCATCGCCACAGTCACTCCTGGCACAGCGGGAGGTCGGGAGGTCGCCCGAGGCGCGTCGCAGCCGCGGGTGTTGCGACACCCGCACTTTCACAGAAACATTATTCCATCCCCCCCACTTTTGCCTGCAACATCCGCGGCTGCGACGCGCCTGGGTCGCCCCATAGTCTGGAACCCTGATCCCCCCCCCATGCCGTCTGTGCTGTCGACTCCCTTCCGCCCCAGTTCGACGCCAGGCTCGAGGGTCGTCTCGCAATCCTCTGAATTGTACCGACTGCCCTTCTATTCGATAACTATGTCAACGGCTCGGCGGCCTTTCTGTTTGGAGTTTGCATGTTCTCACCGTGTCCGCGTGGGGTTTTTCCGGGCACTCCGGTTTAGTGCCACAGTCCAAACACATGCTGCTGCTGTACAGGTTAATCAGATTGCTGACTAAATTGCCCACGGTGTCCTGTGATGGACTGGCGTCCCATCAGGGGTATGGCGCTGCCTTGCGCCCCGTGTCTGCCGGGATAGGCTCCGGCTCACCGCGACCCTGTACAGCATTAAGCGGTTTTCTGACAACGGATGGGTGGATGGAACGCGCTTTTACTTCAGCTGTCTTGAAATGCGGCCGCATTTTAATGATGTGTGAGCCCACGTTGTGTTGTGTATACTAGCAGAGTACCCGCCCTGCGGGCCATCGTGCTCCAAGCGTCTACAGCGTGATTCTGACGTCATCATAGAGGCGGAAGAGTGCTTAATAAGGTTAGTGGTGGTGATGTGAAAGTGGGAATTTAAAGCAGACATAAGGTTAAACATTTCAAAAGAGTATTCAGCGGGAAGTACCACTGGTAATAAAGATATAAAAGCCGTGGTGTTGTGCAGATAAAATGTGCGTTTACGAAGAATTAGACCACCCGGTGTCCCTCAGTGTGGATATACACACACACAAATAAAACAAACACTTGCTCCGTTATATAGAGGGGAAGGAGAATTTGATTCCCGACAACAGATAACTTAATCAGGTATAGCCCTGCCTTGCGCCTTCTGTCTGCCGGGATAGGCTCCGGCTCACCGCGACCCTGCACAGGACGAAGCAGGCTTCTGCCAGTGATGATGGTGATGATGAATTCCTAATGTGGCGACGCTCTTCCGAAATCTAGCTCAAAACGTTTTTCGGTGGCTGCCCCGCTTCATACATCTGCAGGCGAACACGCTCGCGCGTAATGTTCCGTTAAATAATGCACGAGACCAAATGTGGACCAACTGCTTGCGAAGATTTGATTTCCCTTTTACAACATGGGCGCACCAATTTACAATGGAGACGTTAGCGATAATAACCATCGTTCCGGCGCGTTTTGTAGAATGATAAGTTGACGGACCGCTTCTCCACTCACACCGCACGGCAGCGAAACGCGACGCACATTCACGGCGATCATTATATTACATAACGGTGCAGATGAACGTTCGCTCCATTCACAAAGGACAAAGGCATCGATGCCTCGTGTAGCCTCAACAGACTGTACGGTCAAGTGCTGTTCGCGAGCACCTATCAAGGCCGGCACGGCACACCTGGGTGCGAGTGGCCAGGACCCCGTCCGGCCATCGTTGTCTCCCCATTGGCTGATGTTTACACACCGTACCAGGTACTCATTTAAGATTGAGTTTAATCCAGAACCGGTTTGAAAAAATCGTCACTGGTGTTGGCGGTGAGCGGGAATCGAACTCGGGCTGCCGGGTTCGTAGTGCGGCGCGCTAACCACCGAGCCACCGCTCCCTACACACACACCCCCCACAAATATAACAAAGACAAAGCTCCTCCGTGTAGCCTTAACATACTGCAGGGGCAAGTGCCATTAGCGAGCACTTATGAAGGTCGACACGGCACACGAGGGGGTGGGTGACCAGCACCACGCCCGGCCGCCTTTGTCTCCCTAGCGGCAATGTTTACACACTGCACTAGGTACTCATTTGAGGCTGAGTCGACCTAGGGGAGGCCCAGCATCTGTTCAGAAAATCGTCACTGGTGTTGGCCGTGAGCGGGATTCGAACTCGGGTGGCCAGATTTGTAGCCCAGCGCGCTATACCACTGGGCCACCCCCCTCACAGACCCCCACACACCCCCACACACACGCACACACACCCCACACGCACACACAGCTGCACCACGGCAGAAGCGCTCGACACGAGACAGCGACTGTGTCACCGTTACCTTCGCCACTTTGGAAGGAGGATTCTTCCGTCGACTCTGCCATCGCGGGGCTCGGGGTCTTGTTTTAAAATAAACAGGAAATAAATAACTCCTTCGCGCAACGAGACACCGGCAGCTTCCTCTCGAGCGGAGTTCGCGGAAAACTTCGCGACTTACGCGCGAGGCCAGAGCGTCCTTCCCGAAACAGCTTGCTCCGACTCGACTCGACAAGCGACCGGCGCGTCAGAAGCAAACTTGTTTCGATGGGTGGCTCGCGAGCAGCGGTCCCACCGGCATCGCCGCCAACAACTCCGACGGCGGTAGATTTTTTTCGATTTTTTTTAGCGACGCGGCAGCACTCCTCCGATATTTAAGCCGGGCGTGTGGCGACTCACGCGCGGGCGGGCGGGCGAGCGAGCTAGCCGGCGAGAGGAATCGGATACCGAGCGGCAGGCAGGGCTGGCTCGGCGGTTAGCGGCCAAACCCGCGCAAACGGTGGTGGGGGAACCAACCGGGGTTTGAGCGGCGCTCTCTCTCTCTCAACACAGACGCTCGCACTCTCTCACACACACACACGGCAAACGCGCGCCGATTGCAGGGATACAGCAAGCCGGCTTTATCACATCAGCTGTGGCCGCCTTAACCCCTTTCTTGCCGTAATCCGGAATCTAGCAACGGAGCCACATCTGGGCGCTCGGGATTGGACACGACCATTCGCGATGAGGTGCTGCGGGGGGGGTTGTGTGAGGATGAGTTGGGTGTCTGTTGCTGGTTGACGGGGCTGTCTGGGGGGTGGAGCGCGGAGGTGTGGCTGGCTGGGTAGGGAGTCAGGTGGGGGACGGTGGGTGATTGTGATATTCATTATTTCAAGTGGGGGGGGGGGAAAAAAATTGCGGAAATCTATTGCAGCATCAAGCGGCATGCTGCTTGGAAGGGCAGTATAAACCCGTGCGCTTGTTTTTTTATTCATTTGTCCAATTAGCGTTGCGTGCGATTTGAATGTGAAAAAAATTGCAAATTCAGAGATTGAAAAAGGCACATTGTGCATTGCATTGTGGAGACACATCTGCACGTTGCCTGTAAACATTTGTATTGCACGAAAACCTGCGTTCGGAACAAAAAAATCTACACGTCCGTGTAAAATATAGAATTTATGGCACAGGCGCGCAGTGTGCAGAATTATATGTAAAAACGCTAAAACATTGTACCGCATTTCGAGAGGTAAAAATGATTTTAGTTGCAACGCGCATGCGGCAGGTATTTAACACTCGTCCGCTCGTGTGCCACTATTGATGTGTCTGCAGTGACAATCATTACAGCCTGGCCACCACAAATAAATAAGCACGTTGAAATAAAAGCAGCCGACAGAAACCGGGATCGAGACGAATAATTTTTTTCCGATTTTTTTTTTTTTTACGAGTTAACGCTTTCACCCATCTACCGATGCATCTCTGCAGTAAAGTGGGGGGGGGTTCACGGAAAGGCCATTAGGAGGTAATAACACGGCGGTAAGTAACAAGCGGATTGTATGTGTCGTTCGCCGAGATAGTGGCTCGCCTATCCTAGAGGCAAGCTGAGCGGCGCTCTCACACACACACACGTGCACACGCTCGCTCGCTCGCTAGAGCTCAGCTGAAGAAAGAGCAGCGTTAACCGTTTGGCGCCCGGCGTTTGCAACGCGCACAGAGGCGCACCTGTCCGTCCGGGCAACGCGCTAATAAGATAAATAGACGTTTATTATTACAGCAGAAAAAAAAACCCCAGTGAGCTTGCAAGCTCTTTACGGGATCCCCGTGACCAAAAACAAAAAAACACGCAAATTGACTAACATACGAAAATATCTATTAAAATAACAAATTAACCAAAACGGCCAAAAAAATAAGCATTTACACACGGCATTGCACGTCAGCATCGAAATAATTAAATTAAAAAAAATATTAAACAGTTAAAATGGGGCGGCATGGTGGCGCGGTGAGTAGCTTGGATCGAATCCCGGCTTCGGTGCCTTTCTGTGCGGAGTTTGCATTTCTCCCCCTGTGTCTGCGCGAGTTTTCGCCGGGCACTCGGGTTTCCTCCCACAGTCCAAATACATGCCGCTGCATAGGTTAATTGGCCTGCTGACTAAATTGCCCCCCGCGGCCCTGCGATGGACTGGTGTCCCATCCTGCGTATAGCCCTGCCTTGCGCCCTACGTCTGCCAGGGTAGAATTAACCTGGTTCTGACGATGATGATGATACCATGATATGGAGGGGGTGACATTTTTCACTCACCATCTGCGCTCACGTGTCACCTAAATTAACCCAGCGGTGGGATCCTATCTTTCTGACCGGAAGCAGTTTGTCAGCCTTGAAGGACAAAGCTCGGAGATTCTTCCTGTTTTGTCTGGAGTTCCTCAGGGTTCAGTTCTCGGCCCACTCCTCTTCAGCATCTATTTACAACCTCTTGGCCATATCCTGCGCAGCCTCAATATTAGCTACCATTGCTATGCTGATGACATCCAAATCTATATCCATGCAAAGTCATCCATCAATGCGTCTGGTCTTTGCATGTCTTCTTCACTGTCTACTGTGAAGGCCTGGCTCAATTCAAATTTTCTAAAACTAAATGGTGAAAAAACTGAGGTCTTGCTTGTCGGAACCCCGCAGCAATTGTCTAAGGCTGAACCTTTCCAATTGATGCTTGGCGGCCAGACAACTGAAGTTGCTAATGCAGTCCGAAGCTTAGGTGTGACTCTTGATTCCTCACTCACTTTTGAGACACACATCAATAAGGTGACGAAGGTAGCCTATTTTAATCTCAGGAATATAGCCAGACTGCGCAACATCCTGTCACCTGCTGATGCTGAGAAGCTAATACACATATTCATCTCTTCACGAATTGACTACTGCAATGCACTGCTTCCCGGAATCCCTGCCTATTTGATCAATCGTCTCCAACGTGTGCAGAATGCGGCTGCCAGAGTCCTCACTGGCACACCCTTCCGTGATCACATAACCCCAGTACTGATGTCTCTCCACTGGTTACCTGTTAAATACAGGATTGAATTCAAGATCCTCCTTCTCACTTACAAGGCTCTCTCTGACACAGCTCCGACATACATTCGTGACCTTCTGCAGTCACCCTCTACAACACGACAACTACGATCCTCCAATACACGCTTGCTGTTTGTTCCCAGGTCGCGCCTCCATTCCATGGGTGACAGAGCCTTTTCGCGCGTTGCCCCAAGACTCTGGAATGCTCTTCCACTGGAAATTCGTTCAGCGCAGTCCTTGAACATCTTTAAATCTAGTCTTAAGACTTATTTGTTCCGTAAAGCCTTCAAGCCGTCCTGTCAGGACTTCTGATGCGGCTCGGCGCTGTCGTGCCAGGTTGTTGGCTCTCTTCATACCTGCACCTTTTTGGGAGCATTCGTTCCTTCCTCTGGCACCTTTTCAGAAGCATTCGTTCCTTCCCCTGGCTTGGATTGTTGGAGTGGGTTATCGGTGCCGTGCCGAGATGTTTTCTGTCTCCCCCGTTGTCTCTCCGTTGTTGTTGTGCCGTTCTCTCAAAAAAAAAACCCCAAAAAAAATTATTGCTGATTTTCCGTGCTCTGTCGTTGTTGACATGTCGTTCTCTCTGCAGCTCTGTGCAGCGCTTTGTGACCCTCGGGTGAAAGGCGCTATATAAATGCTATTATTATTATTATTTTAAAGAACGAGCATATCTAGTCTCTCGTTAAACTTACGTTTCAAAGCGTGCGCCGACCGCAAGCCCGTGTGGATTACAGCAGAAGGGACCCAGCCCCAGTACTTCAATGAATTATTCAATTGCGCCGCTACCTGGCATGACTGCTCACGGAGGGAAATAACCGGGCGGCTGAAAACAGAACCCTTCGCACATCAACCGTTCTAAACGGCCCAGCGCAGGCAGTCCAGTCGTACAATACGGCTTAATCAAATGCAGTGGTTTACCCAAGCCCTCCGTTAGAAAAGCAAAACAGCTCGATGTTTGGGATGCACGGCGGCGCAGCGGTGAGTAGCGCTGCCGCCTCACAGCAAGAAGGCACCGGGTTCGAATCCCGGCTCGGGTGCCTTTCTGTGTTGAGTTAGTACGTTAGTACCTTAGTAAATTCGCGTATTTTTTTTGTAGCGGGGATCCTGTAAAGAGCTTGCAAGCTCACGTGGTATGGCAGTGCAGTTATTGCTGTACTGTATTCCGATAATAATAATGGCATTTTATATAGCGCCTTTCACCCGAGGGTCACAACATGCTGCACAAGGGCCGCGAAGAGAACGGCATGTCAACAACGAAAGAAAAAACAACCGATGCGCCTACATCTACGCTGCCTGCCTACAACCCCACAGTGACCAGCGCGGTGAAGTATGGCCAAAGTGTGCGTGACACGAAGAGGCCCTCACACACAGCAGTGGATTGACAAAAGTCCGCCACAAGTACACGCGTGTACACACACCAGTTCTAAACTCTACTTGCATCACCCCCCCAGGCCAGTGGTTCCCAAAGTTTGCGCCGCAGTTAACTCACAGGGAACGCCGCGGGGATAGTCCACATTTTCGATATATGCCAGATATTTTCTGACTTTATCCTGACCTGGGAACGCCTGGGAATCCCGCCCCCCCCCAGGAAGAGCTGGAATCTGTTGCTGAGGAAAGGGATGTCTGGTCCACTCTCCTTGGACTGCTGCCGCCGCGACCCTCACCAGGACCAAGCGGTTTCTGAAAATGGATGGATGGGGTGCTGTGGAAAAATAATTCCTGATACGCTAAGGGCGCCGTGAACCGATAGAGTTTTGGAACCACTGCACGCCCCAAACAAAAGATGGGGGGGGTTCAACAAAACTCACGACGCAACGTCGCTCGTCGTTGGACCGACGGCACGGGGAGAGGGCTCCGATGACAACGTCCGGCTCTCAAAGCGTTAACGAGGGCCTTCCTCGGTAAGGCAGGTACGCGGCGCGGAAACAGAGCCGCGGCATCACCGGTCCGCCGGGGAGAGGTTTATATTTGTCTGTTCGCGGAGGGCACTGTTCACTTGCCTGAGAATTAGTCCCCGAGCTACAATTACCCCGCTCGGCTCGCGGCCCGCGTCACGCCAAAGCGCCGGCGGTCGGAGGCAAGGGGAGAGTTAGTGTGGGGGCCTTCCAGCGGCACGGGCCCGCTGCCACATTCGCATTGTTCGCGTCGAAAATGTGTCAAGGCCCCGTTTTTTTTGCTCGTACGCCCGTGAAAGTATTCCGATCAATCACGCGCCGCGCCACCACCGCGCGCAATGCCACCGCTCCAACTGATTTGATTTTTGATTTTTTTTTACTTTTTGGTTATGGGCGGCACGGTGGCGTAGCGGTGAGTAGCGCCGCCGCCTCACAGCAAGAAGGTCCAGATCCCGGCTCGGGTGCCTTTCTGTGTGGAGTTTGCACGTTCTCTCCCCGTGTCCACGTGGGTTTTGGCCGGGCACTCCACTTTCCTCCTACTACTTAAAGACACGCTGCTGCAGAGGTTTTACTGGCCTGCGGACTGAATTGCTCCCCGGTGCCCTGCGGTGGACTGTGGCGTCCCATCGTGGGTGTAGCCCTGCCTGAGCCCGGTGTGTGGGCAGATGCCACGCGGGAAGAAGCCCCCTGGCCACAGTGGGTTAAGTGTGGCGCGCTCGTTACTGGGTTTTTAAAATTCTCTTTGAATACCAGTAAGTTGTAAACAAGAGTACTTAAAAAGCGCCCCGTGAGCACTGCGGAGGAATGGCGCGCGACGTCATCGGTTAACGCTTCACGGCAGAGGAGATATTAAATAGGTGGGTTTTAAGTCGAATACGGGAGATAGACGAAGAACGACGTTAGCAAAATAGATAGATGTTTATTATTACAGCAGAAAAATACCCAGTGAGATCGCAAGCTCTGTACGGGACTCCCGCGATACAACAAACCGCCAGCCGACAGCAAAGACACAAAGGCAAAGATTCTCCCGTATAGGCTGGCAGGTTTTTGGGGGCAAGTGCTGTTAGCTGTCACGGCACACAAGGGGGTGAGCGGCCAGCATCACACCAGGCTGCCTTCGCTGCCTTCGTCACCTTGGTGGCGATGTTCACACACCGCACTAGGTACTCATTTAAGGTTGAGTCAACGTAGGGGAGGCCCAGGACCGGTTCAGAAAATTCGTCACTGGCGTTGGCCGTGAGCGGGATTCGAACTCGGGCCGCCATACACACACCACTGCCCCGCAGACACACAAGCGCGCCGCACACCTTTCGGATACTCGACACAACACGCCACATTCGCGGCGGCGCGTTACGGGCAGGGTGATCCATTTGCAGATACTCGGGCAAATAACGGTGTGGAGGGAATCACCACGGAGAGAAAACAGCATTTTCTTTCAGAGCCTCTGCGCGCGTATCTCCCACCGAGCGTCGATCAGCCGCGGACGCTCTACCCCCCCGAAAGATACGGAACCGTCACTTTCACAGCGGCGGGCAACAGTCTCTACGAGATGAGAGTAACAGGGTAATACTAGTAATGATATATTGACGTAGGTTTTCACGGCTCGATTCATGCCGGTTGCTCTTCGGAGCTCTTGTTTCGGGACGGCCGTGTCACTGAGCGATCTCCGTCTCTCCGCCTCGCGACAGTTTCGCCTCCCGCGTTGGAAGCATCAACGGGGGGGTGGTTATGCTTACAACGTGGGAGGCGAAACGTCGCCAGAGAAAGAGGGAGATCGCTCGACGCGGCAACACCGTAAAGAAGAGCTCTGAACAACAGCCATCAATATTAATAATAAACCCTATTTATAACGCGCGCATATTCGTGCAATTTCGTATTAATCCGAAATAGAGAACGACTCGGAGGCGCGAAGAAGCAGCATAGAGGCGGAGGAGGCAACCAAACGGGTTGTTAGACATCAGCGGGGTATCCGTACGTGGATCTCCCCGTGGTTGCGAGCGAGGCACTGGGCTCGGACACCCGTTGTGTAAGACTGTTTACTCATTTAAAAATAACCTGAATGAGCGAAATGAATGAACGAGCCGCTGGCGCACGCGCGACCGTCTTGGGAGATCGGACGAGGCACTTAGGAATAAATAAATTATTGCATTAGCACAGTGTGAACTACTGTATACGTATTCAATGCCCTCGTCTACATTTTTTTCAATACACCGCAGTGTCTGCCGGGATAGGCTCCGGCTCACCGCGACCCTGCACAGCATAAAGCGGTTTCTGACAACGGATGGATGCACCTGCTTCTGTCTGCACCTACTAGTCCTCTATCTAGGGCAATGTTCATCTGTGTACTGATGTAGGTTTTTTACGGTTCGATTCACGATGGTTGCTCTTCAGAGCTGTTCTTTCGGGATAGCCGTGTCACTGAGCGCTCTCCGTCTCTCCTTTGCGACATTTCGCCTCCCACGTTGGAAGCATCAGAACGCCTGATGATGCCTCCAACGTCAGAAGCGAAACGTCGCGGAGGAGAGAGCAGGAATAAATGACACGGCTATCCCGAAAGAACAGCTATGGAGAGCAACCATCAAACAGATGTATTTTGTGTGTCCAGTCCGTGGAAACAAAACAGATGCATCTGCAATTTGCCAATTAGTAAATATATAACAATGGCAAATTAGAAAACACATAAATAACACTTAACTATAATTACATCTACGCAATTAAATTCAGTTCAATTGTAAAACAATACGAAATTTAAAAAAACCCATCAGATAAATAATACAAATAAATACATTAAACTAGCAAAGGGAGTTTGCAAATGAAAGTACGTATTTAACAACATTGCAGTTTGTACAGCCAGAGTGGCAAAGGGTTCACACGGAGAGCTATTTTAATTTCAAAACTGTTTCCTTGTGTTCAAGACAATCTGTGAAATTTTACTGATGTATGTTTCCAACGTGGCCGCTTGGATTTGCGGCGGGGACTCCGGTTTCCTCCCAGAGTCCACAGACACGCTGCTGCATAGGTTAATTGGCCCGTGGATTAAATTGCCTCCGCTGCCCTGTGATGGACTAGAGTCCAATGCTGGGTATAGCCTTGCCTTTCGCCCTGTGTCTGCCGGGATAGGGTCCGGTTCACCGCAACCCTGTACAGGATTAAGCGGTTTCCGACAATGAATGAACGAATGTTTCAACTGCTACGCCAGGAGGCAAACTTTCGCATTACAATCCCAGCGTGCTAGCCAACACGCCACGACAGCATCCCCTACTTTATTAGATAACTGTTTAAAAAAAAAAAATCTGGACTTCAAAGAGCCACATTTCAGATGCGTGTGACCTTTACCAGTTATTTGTCTTCAAAGTGTTTTGGCTGCCCCTCGTATTATGAAAGCTATCAAGTGGCACAGTTAATGTCATAGCAGCCGGTTGGCTAAGTAATGTGTGGGGGGGATGTCAAAAGGCAATGCTGCACATCCAAGAATGAGCTCGGTAATAGGCCTGAGCAGACACCACTTAGTGTAATAATTCAGGGAGTGAGACGCTGCCGGCTCGGTGATGTCTCCAGGATTCGAGATGAGAGGAATCCCGAAGGTGACATTGGTGAAGAAGCCAGGAGTACCAGGCACGGCGCACGTGGAAATTGGATTATTGCATGATAGAGAATGTACTGACGTAGGTTATAACGGCTCGATTCATGATGGTTGCTCTTCAGAGATGCTCTTTCGTGTGAGCCGTGTCACTGAGCGATCTCCCTCTCTCCCTCGCGACGTTTCACCTCCCACGAAAACGCAGGGTGATGCTTCCAACGTGGGAGGCGAAACGTCGCGAGGGTGAGAGCTCACTGCGGCTATCCCGAAAGAGCAGCTCTGAAGATCAACCGATAAAAAGATTGATTATGAATTGAAATACAGGAGAAAAAAGCGAGATTTGAAAATTAACAAATAATCATTTCACGTTTGCTTCAAGTGACTTAAGATAACTTAATGAGCCAAAAGATAGTTAATGATGGTGGTCGATTTTTGCAAATTATTACGATGATAAAGCTAAGAGTGATAACCAAGGCCACAGTTAAGCGGCACTGGACGAGACTCAGAGATGAAGGTGGTGATGGAGCGGAATATAAAGTTCCGCGCGAAAAAAAATAATTTCAAACCAATTCCACGAACGAATTAAGGCAGACGTGAGGATTTATGAGCATAACGCATAAGAGCCATCTACCAAATAAATTCTCAACAATCTGACCGGCATGCTTACAGCATGAACGAGCACATTCTGAACCCATTTTAATCTTTTCACGTCCATTCATCATTTCATTCATTGTCAGAAACCGCTT
>JAZEWU010000032.1:1955961-1992575 GCA_036362915.1 Geotria australis | reverse complement strand
GCAGCGCTTTGTGACCCTCGGGTGAAAGGCGCTCTATAAATGCTATTATTATAATATAATTAACAACAATATTTATCTGGCATTTTTTTGCCAGCCGCGCCGTCGTCCTTAGATTAAACCTCCGTGTTTGGAGCATAATTTCCGCGTGCACACAACGTGCAAATTTCCATGCATATATAAATGGGACACATAATACCGTGAGCACACACAAGGCAATAGCTCGCCACGTGTTTGGAGTTGTCGATAATACACAGTGATGTTTTATTCATCACAGTTATTAATCATTCATTGCAAAAGGATTTTGCCTTTGTCTAAATTATTTAACGTCACTGCTTATTTTAAGACATTTTTCACATTGATCCCTTTAACACAAAGCCAACTTGTTTAAAATTATCTATATTCAGTGTGCCGTGTGAGGCGTACGCAGATTATCCAATGACATTATGTACAGTGGCTATGAATGTGGCTGCATGGCTGATGGAAATTCTAGCGATGTGTTCTAAAAGCCAGAAAGCTGACATTTGCCAAATATAGTCCAGTCGATGCTAAGAGCTATACAAATACTAATCGTAAGATTTTCGGTCACCAATATTGTAACCCGGGAATTGAATGATCTCACTCCGAGAGCAGGGTTCTAAAACACTAAGTCTTGTATTAAACACTTAAAAAATATAATCGCCAATGAACCGGTCAATTCACCTCCTTGGAGTGTGACACTTAAAACCGACAGAAGCAGGTGACAGCTGTTACTAGATACTTGTGTGTGTGTATATATATAGAGGGCGATTCAGTTATAGATTACTCACTAATTCCTAATGACCCTCTTATTTCGAATGACTATCATTGAAGGTTGTAAACAAATCACACCAGCTATGTTGGAGAAAGCCTTATCAGGAGCATCTTAAAATATGTCATTCACGTGTTGAAATTGGTCGCAGATATGTAGAGGCTTTGAGATAAAATGTCAATTTTGTCTAAAATTGCTTCCCGTTGTTGTGACATATTCCCACGTGTCTATATGATGAATTAGGATGTTGTATTTAGGACTCGCAGTGTATGCATAAACACGTGAACTGTTAGTTTGTCGTTTTTATCCTTTATTTTTCAATTCGCGTGTTTATTGTGTCGCAGGAATCCCGTAAAGAGCTTGCAAGCTCACTGGATATATTTCTGTTGTAATAATAAACATCTATCTATCTAACAGATTCAATCCTAACCAGTTTAACATTGAAGAAATCTGCATGTATCGTCACTCATTATTATGCATCAAGTTCAATTAATGAGTACCTTGATATTTCACAAGATGGAAATTCAGCAACTTCCACGCAGCAAGTAAGCCACTAAATATCTTGCCTGCTTATCCTCGGCAATTATAAATTGACATTTGAATGACATTTATTACTGGTTAATTGCTCCGGTCTCAGAAGGCGATTGTGTGATGTGGATGAAAAGGACTCTAATTAACATTTTATTTATGTTTAAGACACAAAAATGAGAGGGAGGGAAATTATTAAAATGATAATACTTGGCACAAATGGTTGTGACCAGCATGCACACAGAGAACAGGCTATCCCGAAAGAACGGCTTTGAAGAGCAACCATTATGAATCGATCCGTGAAAACCTACATCACTACAGAGAACATAATATATAACACAATTTATTACATTTATTAATAACAATAAATGGTATTTATAACGCACACATATTCGTTCAATGTAGAAGGTATTCGTTCGAAGAGACAATGACTCAGAGGCGTAGCGAGGAAACCGCAGAGAGGCGGAGGAGGCAGTCAGGCGGTTTGCCGGCACCAGCCTATTCCCACACATTGCGTCCTATATATTACGTTGTTATCGGACCAATTAATTAACGAGTGTGTTTTCTTAAGTTGTGGGAGGAAAACGGCCATCCCGGAGGAAAGCCACGTAGAACAGGGGCAGGACACACACGCTCACTATTATCGTTGTTATTCATCGCCACTGATGTTAGTCACGTTAACCATATTAATAATAATAATCTACTTTTGTAACGCGCGCATTTTCTCCGGGCGCGTTGCACCCGTTGATTCGGAGGCGCGGAGCCCTGCTGTAGGGGCTGGAAACTCAACCCCAAATCTAGTCATAATGGACTACCTGCGTAATCCCACTGGGCCTTGTTAAAAGGGGAGAGGAAATATCACCGCTACCCAGGCAGCCACCTCTAATCAGCGTGTAATTTACAGAAAACTTAATCGATTACCCTGCCGTGCGGGCAAGCGCACGAGTGCTGAGTGAGCCTTCAAATTAACAAGCGGCCTGTCACGATGTATACATTGCCAAGGGGGGGGGGGGGGGGGAATGCTGGCAATGAACTGTTAATTAAAGCTCGCCTGAATGTCGTTCCGTTTGAAATCCATTGTTTCGCCTCCTCACTAACAGGCCCATGGCCACGAGCCGTGGCGTTGTGCAACATGGGACGGTTTCCGTAAAGCCTGATGATGCTTCCAACGTGGGAGGCGAAACGTCGCGAGGGAGATCGCTCGACACGGCTGTCGCGAAATAACAGCTCTGAAGAGCAGCCGTCATGAATCGAGCCGTGAGAACCTACATCAGTACATTTGCCGTTCCGTTCGTCCAGTGTCGTCGGAATGCATGATCAATGAACGAGTTATCGTGTTTAAAAAAAAATATATATCGTCAGAAAGATACAAGGTTTAACCTTTTCTAGCAATGCATATAATATCACATCATTTTGTTTGCATGTTTTTTGCCACGAGCATGTGTGACTTCTTGCAAACTGGACAAAAAGGAGGCCATTTGGTGTTTTTTTCTTTCAATAATACAGGACCGCTGCTCCGTGTATTTTTGACGGAGACGATTTACTGAAACTACTTCGCCACGCAGCTCTTATCCAAACGACGCACCTATCGCGAGTCGCCTTTTATGCAGAGGCATAAATTAACTGGGTGCTTTGATAACAAAATCAATACGGAAAGCTTTGCGATAATGCAAACACAGTAAATACAAAATGTATACAAATCTTCGTGGCATATCAGCGTCGGACAAAATGAAACAGAAAAACGTTATACGATTATTATAATCCAGCGGCTTTGGTTAGATATTTTCTTGATGGTTGCTTTTCAGAGCTGTTCTTTCACAGCTCCAACGTTGATGATGCGAGAGGCAAAACGTCGCGAGGGAGATAGGGAGATCGATCGACCTTGCTATCCCGAAAGAACAACTCTGAAGAGCGACCGTCAACATCAATGACTCTCGTACTGTGGGCCTACTCTTCCACACTGAACACACATCTTTGTAAGAGGTAGGACTATCCACACTTTTTTTGACAGTATATGCCGAGGGCCATTCTGTCACTGTTTTTACAAACGTGATCAATTTACCAGGACTGGCGATCCGGTGATTTATTTTTATTCGTGGCTGCAATTCTACGCAAGGATTAATAATCTTTCGCTCGGCTTTACAGTGCCGTGCGTATTATTTCTCAATTTATTCCGTTTCCGTTCGTACAGTTTAGTTCGACCCGTTCGTCAAAGCGTCACATTAGCTTATTATTTGCGTGAATTGCAAAACATTGATTCTCACGCAGCCCGATGGATGTATCGTCAGCCTTAAAACTCCGCGTTAATAATTTAAATCGACGCATCATTACGACCCCGGGCGTATATATGACAGTCCGTCCTAACAAATCAATGAGCGAAAAAAACCCACACACACCGAGGAGCAAAACATTCCGTCCAAAGCTCCCCGCACTTCAGTGTCAGGTTTCATCCCACATTCCAAAAACACGCTGCTGGTGCACAGGTTAATTGGCTCGCGGACTAAATTGCCCTCAGTGCCCTGTGATGGACCGGCGTCCCATCCTGCGTATAGCCTTGCCTTGCGCCCTGTGACTGCCGGGATAGGCTCCGGCTCACCGCGACCCTGTGTAGGATTAAGCGGTGCACGGCTCACGCCGCGGAAGCCGGCAATCATCGGAGGCTGCTCCCTGGCTGCCACCCGGTAATCCGTCCGAGCGCTAAGGACACCAAATTAAGTGTTAGCGCAGACGATACGCGCGGAGTTTGCGGCCGCGTTCTGCTCGTCACCGCGTCGGAGTTCCGTCAAACCTCCTGGCCGTACGCGATCCCCCTTTTCGACGGGTTGCCGGAATGGAATCAATTCGCGGAGGGTTTCACGTACACCAAATCCCCACCGCCGCCACCGCCGCCCGCCTTTCTGCGGCAGAAATAAATTCGTAAGCCGCTGCTGACTGGTTCACCGATCGAAACGGCTTCATCCCGTCACAATACGGACGGTTCGAGTCGTCGGGCCGTCGTTATCACCCGCCGGGTCGGTGTGTAGCGCTGCCGCCTCACAGCAAGAAGGGCCCCCGGGGTTCGAATCCCGGCTCGGGTGCCTTTCCGTGCGGAGTTTGCACGGTGTGTGGAGCTTTGACAAAGCAACCAATCGCGAATCCAGCCGTCAAAACCTGCATCAGTACCACTTAAAACGTCTGCTGGCTTTACATATATTCTGAATCATAAGCAGACGTTAAACATTCCAGTGCCTCAGCAGGTTTGTCACCTGTGTTACACACAAATCGTAAAGTCTAGCAGCTGTCTTGACGCTACGCTTCACCAAACCGGGGATTCAGACAGCCGAAGCTGTGCCGAGCAATGATAAATAAAAAAAAACGTTCTCATGGAAAAATAAAGAATATCGCTCATTAACCCTCCAGAGGAAACAGTGTAGTCGAGATAATTTTGGAACGCACGACCGGTTTCGACATCACAAAAAAACACACGTGTGCTTCAGATATATAACACAACTCCATTCTTCAGCTAACCGGTCAGACGCCTGACGATGCCTCCAACGTGGGAGGCAAAACGTCGTGAAGGAGAGAGGAGGAATGCTCGCGACGGCTATCCTAAAAGAGCAACTCTTAAGCGGAATCATCAAACTTCGAGCCGTGAAAACCTAGCGCAATAATGTGCTCTTTCACGTGACTATAATTTCCTGATCGTTTGTGGCTACCCTCCAAATTACACAGCATGCGTAAGCTCGACTTCAAATATTAACTCCATATAATGTGGGCGGCACGGTGGCGCGGTGAGAAGCGCTGCCGCCTCACAGCAAGAACGTCCCGGGTTTCGCCGGGCACTCCGGTTTCCTCCCACGGTCCAAAGCCATGCTACTGCATAGGTTATCGACATGCCGTTCTCTCCACAGCCTTATGCAGCGCTTTGTGACCCTCGGGTGAAAGGCGCTCTATAAATGCTATTATTATTAATTGGCCTGCAGACTAAAATTACCTCCGGTGTGATGAAATGGCGTCTCATCCTAGATATAACCCTTCCTTGCGCCCTGTCTCTGCTGGGATAGGCTCCGGCTCAACGCGACCCTGTACAGGCTTTAGCGGTTTCTGACAATGAATGAATGAATGAATAATGTGCAGCTAGTGGGTGGGTGTGTGAAATAGCTGAGGGTTAGTAAAAACCACACATGCGTTGCAGGTGACAAGACCGTATAAATGTCTCGCGAATGGGGAATGCCATCAGTCACCCGAGTGAAATATATTGGAAACACCTGACGGGAAATTTCACCGGAAATCCCAAAGCGTGCTCATTTTAAAATCCAGAATCTGTGCAGAGAGGAGAAGCCGGCACAAGACTCGACTTGATGTGTTGCGTCAAAAACACAAGTCAGAACGTTTTTGTGGAAACTGGCCAGAAAGTTAGTGACCTGGCAGTGTATACACTTGCCAACATGCCAAGACTGAAATTGTCAGAAATGGTAAAACCTTGTATATTTTTTACGTCATCCGTACACTGCCAAAAAGGTGCTCATAGTCTAGCACTCCTGCTCGGGTCTCCCTTGGTGAACAGGTTTGGGGGGGAAAGGTTCTAGACAAATAACGATAAAAAGACCCTCCGACTAAAGGAGGTTGGCGTCAGGAAGGTCATCCGGCCGTAGAGTTCTGCTCCAATAGCCCAACCTCTGCGGGCAACCGGGTCAACCCGGGTGAACCTGGACAGCGGCCGTTAAAACCGACAACAGTATTGTTTCTTCACTTCATTACATGTCCGTTAATGCATAACATTCACAAACGCCTAAATAATACTTTCTCACCTCCACAAATCAGTATACGAACGTAAAAAAAAACCACTCATTAATTATTTGGCCGATAACATCATAAATATATAGGAAGCAGTGTGTGGCAATATGGCGCCGGCAAAACCGCCTGGCTGCCTCCTCCGCCTCTCTGCGCTTTCCTCGCTACGCCTCTGAGTCGTTCTCTCGTCGATTGAGTACCTTCGACAGTGAATTAATATGTGCGCGTTATAAACGTTACAAAGGAAAAATTATACAAATTATTATTATTATTTTAATCGACGAACAGCGAATCCACGCGTCGCCGTAAGCGCAGATAGCCTTCACGCGGAACAAAAATAAAATTCTACTTTACAAGCATGCCGGGGGGGGAGGCTCTGCAGACTGTCCGTGATTTCTGCCGGTCAATAAACTTACATTGGATGATTAATAGGTCTGCGGCTACTGGCTTTAATTATATCGGCTGTTGCGTCTGACCTTGCGCAACTTGTAACACCTGTCCGCGGAGGATGCAGAGCACAGGGGTTTTTACATCTCAAGTCAGGCTGCATTCAAGCTGGAAGGAACCGTTTTGTCATTCTGACAACTTCTGAGAACTCTGGACGCCTGAAGATGCCTCCAACGTCGCGAAGGAGAGAGGGGGTGCGCTCGACACGGCTATCCCGAAAGAACAGCTCTGAAGAGCAACCATCGTGAATCGAGCCGTGAAATCCTACGCGAGTACAAAGTACTTTATGGTTGTTGTTTTTTTATCATAGTTGCTGAGCGTGGGCCCAAAATGCCAAGCTGCCAGCAACAAACAGCACTGTTGGAAAATCTGTAAAATCGAACCGCCTCGGGCAGCACCTTCTTTCTGTGATGCGCGGATGTTACCGCTGAGCCACCCTGCCCATTAATAATAATGGCACCTTTCCAATATTAACACAAACCAGTGCTTTATGGGTCAAGGCCCGTCCACATTTATTTAACAGGCAGTGCATCTTAATTTGTAAAACTAAACAATAAACACGCAGCACTGCAATGAGGTAAACGCAGCCACACATCTACTCATTTGCTGAAATAAAACTTGCAAATCTCTACAGGGAGTGGGTGGGTCGGCAAACGTTACTAAAAATGAAACGCAACGGTTTTTTATGGTAGCCGCGTACATGAAAGCAGACGTTCCCCTCGCTGCGTCGGAGCGTCGGTACGAGCGGGGCGCTCGGGGAATTTTTTTCACTTTGTATTTCAATCCAAGTGTGTGTGTGAGCTGTCACTGAAGACGCAGAGCAGTGGAGATGTACAGATGGTACATCTTCCACTCACCCTAGGCAGCTCACCCCTGAACAGCCGGGTGTTTCCTTTGACCTGCTCTGCCAGTGATCTCTTGCCACCTTAATGCGCGATCAAAGTAACACCTGCTTTGGAGCCAGCACAATGACAGAGGTAAGTGGCCAAAAATGGCAGCTCTTGAGAGACAGGAGAGGGATTTCGAGAGTGAATTGGCGAGTGAGCGAGCAGGATGAAGAGTGTGAGAGAGAGATCGATCCTTTTGCTCAGTCAACGGTAAAAAGGTAAAATAGCCATTTGAGAAGTCAGACCGGTACAGCGGCAAATCAGCGGAGGAGGGAGACGGCCAGCTGAGATCGCAGAGTATAATTATAACAATAAGAATTTTTTTACATTTATAACGCGCACACATTCATTCACTGTCGAAGGTACTCATTCGACAAGAGAACGACTCAGAGGCGCGAGGAAAGCACAGAGAGGCGGAGGAGGCAGCCAGGCGGTGCCAACCGTGCAGCGGTAACATCTGCGGCTCACAGAAAGAAGGTTCCAGGTTGGAATCCCGGCTCGGGTGGGGTGCCTTTCTGTGTGGAATTTGCATGTTCTCTCCCGGTGCCTGCGTGGGTTTTCGCCGGGCACTCCGGTTTCCTCCCACCGTCCCATCACGCACCTCGTTGAAGAGCGACTGCGGGAAAGGCCCTGCATCTTTCGCGATGACGGGAGCGCGAAGCGACGCTCGGACGTTACCGAGATCCACGGCGGCACGAATCTGCTTGTGGAATAAGCCCGGGGCCAATTCGCGTTCTGAAAGCGCCGTCAATCGCATGGATTTATAATAAATACGCGAGGCTGCTAAAGTCAATGCCTGCAATGCACTAACAATGTATTAAGGGCATCGAGCCGTCAGTCTTAAAGTTTACGCGTAGCGCGCTGTTTGGTATTAAGACGGCGAATGTGCCAGCGGTGTAAAGATGATCAAGGTGGCAGTGTTGCGGATATTGGCACCGAACTAGGGCCAGATGCCCTTCCCGACACCAACATCCTGTAAATACTGATGAAGGTTTTCACGGCTCGATTCACGATGCTTGCTCTGATGATGCTTCCAATGTGGGAGGCGAAACGTCACGAGGGAGAAAGGGAGATCGCTCGAAACGGCTATCCCGACAGAACAGCTCTGAAGAGCAACCATCAACTTCCTTTAGTCGGAATGTCTTCGGATCGCTATTTGTCTGCCAGCCGATGGTCTTCTTCTTTGCGATTCTTTGAAGCACGATGGTCAGCTTCTGGACATCGTTGTCTTTCAGCTCAGCCTCGAAGTGTTCGCAGGCAATACCAAGTATTACCTGACAGGGATCGCGACGTGAAATAGCAAAATACTAAAAGAGGAAGTTTGAGAGTAAATACCGGCGGGCTCCAGGCAAACGTGGAGTGTGTAAACAAGCAGCAATGTCATTCATGGTTCATGAATGACATTAAACATTCGTACCGTCGTACGAATGTTTCGCGTTCAAAATGCCGCTTTAAATTCAGCGTGTACATCTCTTGCCCAAGTGTGCCGTTGCGTTGCAGGATTTCGGCGGTTTAATAAAGTGCCCTTGGCTTAGCAGAGCCAGACTAATCCTATTTCACAGAAGGTGGTGCCAGAGGGTTACGGGTATCAAACGCGACGAGACACAGTGGGGCCGCGCGCCGAGCGTGAATTCAAAGTTACGACGAAACGTGGAGTCACTTGCACGCGTTCACACCGACACAGAACGTCGTTATTAATAACTATAAAGCTGTCCGAGCTAGCAACTTAAAGCAAGCGCGCCACTGTGGATTGAGATCACAACCCATTCGCCAGGGTAAAAAAAACGCGCGCTAACCGTTATTATCACCGCAAAGACACAGGCAAAGAGCCCCCGTATAGCCTTGACAGACTGCAGGGTCAAGTGCCGTTAACACCATACCACCACACGCACGCACACAGGTACATTATGAAACGCGTCTGTGCCGACGACAAAATGGAAGAAGAAAAAAAAGTATCTCTTTCCGCAATCAATCAGTGGACATTTCCAATCAACGGGAGCAAAAAAAAAACACACAAGACAATGCGCTGATGGGAATTTATTTTCCCTCATTCGGCGAGCGCCAATATCCCAGCGCAGCAATTTCTTGCTCCGGGGCAAAGATCCCGCAGAAAGGGATTCTCATCACGGGGTGTCGCAAGAAAATTCGAGCAAACAAAAGTGGCATCGCGTACGGTTTAGCTCGGCTTACAAAACGGGCGCAACGTAACCTTTTATTGCAACGGCCAAAACGTTGCGGGGAAATACCAATGCCGCGATTAGAATGCATTGCATTCAATTCTACCGCGGCGATGTGCGGCTAAAAAATGAAATCTATTCGACTGAGCGCGATGAGAGGGGCGGGGGGGGGGGGGAAAGATTAAAAAATTCGAGGCAAAACGTGTGCATCGATTTGACAAGCACTGAAGAACATGCATAGGGTTCCGAGTGCACTGCCTCGGGCGACCAGAGCTCTAGGAGCAGAATTTGCTCCGAGATGATTTATCTGTTTCATATTTCCGCGGCAAGACTGCACAGTCTGAGAGCGATGAATGGAGCCAATTTGAGAGAGACCAATGGTGCAATCGCTTGGCAGCAACACCGTTACTGTGATTAGCGCGCACACACACACGCACGCACGGCGTTTGGTAGTAAGCAGGTGAATAAATAAACAAACAGATCCACCGCCGACAGCAAGAACCGCCGTTTGCCACTAAGTGGATGTGACGTCACCACGGCGTCGCCTGTGCCAAGCCAAGTGCACCACCAATCACAATTTCAAAAACGCTATCTCGCACATGTCGGATACGTTCATTCATTCGTTGTCGGAAACCGCTTAATCCTGTACAGGGTTGTGGTGAGCCGACCCTATCGCGGCATACACAGGGCGCAAGGCAGGGCTGTACCCACAATAGGACGCCAGTCCATCACAAGGCACCGGGGGAAATTTAGTCAGCAGACCAAATCAAGCTATGCGGCAGCATGCCTTTGGATTGTTGGAGGAAACCGGAGTGCCCGGCGAAAACCCACACGGACACGGGGAGAGAACGTGCAGACTCCACGCAGAAAGGCACCCGAGTCGGGATTCGAATCTGGGGTATTCTTGCTGTGAGGCGGCAGCACTACTCACCACACCACCGTGCCGCCCCCATATCGGATACAATGGGTCGAAAACAAGCACGCCTGTGGTCAGTGGTCGAGTATTTTGAGAATGGGCAGCGAAGATACCCAGCGATGCACTCAGGGCCCAATGCATACAAACGTTACAGTATCGTTTTGTCCGGTTAGTACCACGATGCTGCTCTGGCACATTAGAGCTGCCAACGCGATAGAAATATTTAGAAAATTCAAGCTCCTGTCTGCGATTGACTCATCACCCCTTCGGGGCTGGTAAAACAAGTACAGTACAGGTTTTTTTGGGAAGGTAAAGAATGTAAGTCGCAAATCAAATAGTGAAACGGAATAAATCGCAAAAACTACCTTAAAACGGAAAGTAAACATTCGGACGATATTCGTGTCAATGGCCCTTCCTGCAATCAGCCAATGACCATTCCGTCAGCCTCCTGCTGAACGGTACTAATACATTGATAGTTTACGTTACAAGTTGAAAGCTGATGAGCGCTGCGGTGAGGGATGTTCTGCCTTGTCACCGACACCAATGCTGTCCTCGTGCAGGTTAACAGGGCTCGACGCATGGCAATTGCTCTGCATAGTTGATGATTTGGGACAGCCGTGTCGAGCGCTCCTCCTCTCTCCTTCGCGACGTTCCGCCACCACACGTTGGAGGCATCGTCATTAAGAAACGTCCGATGGTATCTCCAACGTGGGAGGTTAATTCCCGCGAATGGGAGAGAATTAACACTCGACACGGCCATCCCGGAAGAGCAGCTATGCAGAGCAACTCTCACCAACGAGGTCCCTTAAGTGTTGTCCTCTTAACCGGTTCCCACTGTGGGAGCGCGGAATTTCCAGCAGCCCCTCAATGTAGATGGTTGCTGCTATTTTATTTGAGGCACTTTTACTTAAGATGGTTTGATTTGTGTGAAAACCCATAAACTGCTTAACAGGCTATAAGGAATAATGTCTGTTGGCGTGTTATTCGGAGATTTACATACCGGATTACTTTTAGCGGGACGTTTATGGTCGTATTAAATGGAATGAGTGACAAATGACGCGGGTTTTCTTTAATGCCGAGTCGTCATCATCAATCACCACGCCTATCAGCACCACCATCTACCCCCATCTCGACCGCCGCGCGTAACAAAAAGTGATCAATTGATCGATGGTCTACGGCTTTAAAAATCAATCAAGTTATTCCAAAACACCGGGATTTTAATCTCTATCAGTGCTATATCAAATCAAGTAACCCTGCTATCAAATAAATCGATGCCATCGCAAAACTCAAGTCCTGCTGCGGCTTCTAATTGTTTTTTTATCATCGCAATGTTTAACTGTGTTTGTATTTATTTATTTACTTACTTATTTGGTCGAGTATGTGCAATGCTGTGTGTGAAGTGTTATTTGATTTATTTTTGTTTGGTTCATTTGTTGTTTGTATTTATTCAGTCAAATCGCGTGTTTGTTGTGTCGTAGGAATCCCGTAAAGAGATGGCAAACTCCCCGGGTATTTTTCTGCTGTGAGACAGCGCTGCCGCATCACAGCAAAAATTCCTGGGTTCGAATGCCGGCCTCGGGTGCCTTTCTGTGTGTAATTTGCATGTTCTACCCGTGTACACGTGGGTTTTCGCCGGGCACTCCGGTTTCCTCCCACATCCAAAAGACATGCTGATGCATAGGTTAATTGGCCTGACTTAATTGCCCCCGGTGCCCTGTGATGAACTGTCCTGCCATCCTGCGTGTAATAATAATAATAATAGCATTTTATAGAGCGCCTTTTACCCGAGGGTCACAAAGCGCTGCACAAGGGCCGCGGAGAGAACGGCATGTCAACAACGAAAGAAAAAACCTAATTAAAACCAAAGCAACAAAAACTAAATGATCAAGGCTGCTTCGAATACACTAAAAGGTCGTGAAACAATGCAGCCCTGCCTTTCGCCCTCTGTCTGCCGGGATAGGCTCTCAGTTTATCTGTCTTGATGTTGTCGACATGCCGTTCTCTCCACAGCCTTGTGCAGCGCTTTGCGACCCTCGGGTGAAAGGCGCTCTATAAATGCTGCTATTATTATTATTAACGCTGTACAGGATCAAGCGGTTTGTGACAATGAATGAAAGGGCATACGCGCTCCGATCGGGCTCGCGTCTTTTTTTTTCTTCCGTCTTCCTCTTTGCGATTCTTCGAAGCACGATGGTCAGCTTCTGTAAACGAGCGGCAACATTCGCAACGCTGCCCCGTCGTCCCAGTGCAATCGTGCGCGCTTTATACCTCACGCTCATTCCACGACATCCATCTCCCTTAAGTCCGCATTAACCCGCTGACCCGACACATTTCAACGCGGGCATTAAAGCCGTTGAACGGAGGTCTTCAGGAGTGCTCGTTAAGCCACCCGTGCAGAAGCGACGTTCATTTCAACGTAAAAGACAGAGCGTCTCCAGTTCAGTCCCTTTCGTGCAATGGCCGAGTTTGCGTACAACACCGCTCCCCGCTTCGTTCGTTCTACCAACCTACCGTCGCTTTAGAAATGTTAAAACAGCTGTCGCACATAATGTGCGGCCAGACATTACCGTAACTTTTTAATGACCTGCCCTGCGATGGGTACAGCCCTGCCTTGCGCCCTGTGTCTGCCGGGATAGGCTCCGGCTCACCGCGACCCTGTACAGGATTAGGCGGTTTCTGACGATGACTGATTATGCTTTTTTCACTGTCTTCGCATAAAGGTTCCTCTACTTATTCCCATCTCACTGTTAATCCTTTGTTTCTTAGGAATTAAAATGATTCGACCATTTTTGTTTTGTGCAACGCAGTGTATTGCGGTTTACATTATGATGATAGCTTAGGTGTTAAGCGACTTTAAGAGATTTGTTAAAGTCGTTGCATTACCGACCGATTATATATTTTGTTTACGTTGGTTATTTCGCACGTTTGTTGTACGGCAGAAATCCCGTTTCCGTGCACACGTTCAGATAGTGGCATTGTTTACATCGCCGCTTTCTGAATGTGTAGCACGATCCGAAACCCAGGCTACTTACTGAATCCCTTTTGGGCCGACTGAATGATTCCCATTGACATTTGGCCAACAGTGGAAAATAAAGATTGGCTGTATGTGCCTGATTGCCTTTAATTTAACTCTATTGACTACACCCGATGCAAGGAATACAAATAAAAAAATCTGCCGAACACGATTCCTTTGAGCGCAAACGCTAAATGGGTTTCGTGTAAGGTACCGCTGTAATTGTTTAAGGATATACTGACAGATTGGCCGTGGTTACATTCCACCAAGAGAGATTACCAGCAAGCACTAATGACACGCTCCACAGGTCCCCATTAACATGACCTAGTCATAATAAGTAAAGCGTATTTGCTGAAGCCAGGGGTGTCCGAACTACGGCCCGCGGGCCAACTGCGACCCGCCATCCATTTTTAATTGGCACGTATCAAAGTCTGAAAATACAATGTCTATGGCCCACACATAATATTTGCACTTAACTGTATTGTGAGTGGCTCAATCATTCGTATATTTTTCTGTATGTGGCCATCAGGAAAAAAAGTTTGGACACCCCTGGCTTAAGCCAACTGCAAGCTGCATGACCTCCTTCCAATCCAATACTAGATCCGTAAGTCTCGTCTCAATCTGACCTAACCTTTTTGATAAAAAAAAACGATACAAAAAAAACAAGTATATTATTTAAGGTGAATCTGGGAAACTGTAATTTAACATCGCGCTTCGAAGAATCGCAAAGAAGAAGACCTACACTGACCAGTATTGTGAAGTATGGTCAGTTAACCCCCAGGGTTCACACAGCATGGTGGGGCCTTGATCCAGCAGTGGACTGATTAATACGGCTTCACATTTAACGTGAAGCATAATGTAACATTGGGCCGCAACACGTCCGGCCACCTTTGTCTCCCTCTTGGCGATGTTTACACACCGCACTAGGAAATAAATTGAGGCTGAGTCGAACTAGGGGAGGCCCAGAACCGGCCCAAAAAATCCTCACTAATGTTGGCCGTGAGGGGGAATGAAACTCGGGCTGCCGGGCTTGTAAGGCAACGCGCTAACCGCTTCACCACCTCACGTAACATGCCGTTAAACACAAACAGATAGTAATTAATCGGAGTGTAATCTATGAAGAAATTACGTAATGTGGGAATGGTTAACGGCGAGACAAATGAATCACGTGAAAAGGGACATTATACGTTGCCATTAAAATGAATTAAACTATTTCCCAAATAATTATACGAATTTAATGAACAGCTTAGGGTCTCGGCCAGTCCGCACTGAGCTACTTATTAAGGCTCAGTGTAATTAACGATCCACTTCGAAATTAAAATATAACACAGATTTTACTGGCGTGCATTAAATGATCGCAAAGGCTCGGATCACACAGCGTGTGTGTGGAACATCACAACAACACAGCTCGGATCACACAGCCCGTGTATGAGTTTGCTTTCGAACAAACCGGGTGCCGCTCTCTAACACACCAGTGTGCTGAGGTAATAGATCTATAGATAGATGTTTATTATTACAGCAGAAAAATACCCAGTGAGCGTGCAAGCTCTTTACGCGACTCCTGCGACACAACAAACACGTTACCTTGACGTGACGGAACCTTACTTGATTGGCTGTGTCGGGTAGAGGCGGTTTTACGACACTTACTTTTACATGACCTAACCCAACGAATACTTTATTCTGTACGGATCATTGCAGGATCGTGAGAACCGGAAGCAGCAGCATAGGGAGGCCCTTCATTCAGCAGTGGATAGATCACGGCTGATGGTGATGTATCTACACTACAGTTTTGCCGTGCGGGACACGGTTCTACAGCGATGCATTAGCATCATCAGATTTGCTCGATCCACTGCTGGATGGCGGCCTCTTGCAAGTTCTTTCTCAGAGCCTATGTTTGCAATACATACTGTAGGCACCAAACAGAGGGTGAAAATATTGCATTAAACGAGGGTGAAAATATTGCGTTCATTTATTTTCTATTTTACTTGTCATGACTCTTTTCGCGGAGAGTCCTGCCGAGTTCTCAGCAGGTGGTTGCCGAGTTGATTCGATACGAGTGAGTTTTGGTTGTGCAGTGTTAAGGCTGGTCAACGGCCACGTATCTGGGTAAGAGGGAGATAAAGGGTGTCTTTGAACGATGATCATCAATCTGCGTTGGTGGCCTTGAGCCAGCCGGTGGTGAATTGTGCGTTCATTGTCAGAGACCGCTTAATCCTGTACAGGGTTGCGGTGAGCCGGAGCCCATCCCGGCAGACACAGGACGCAAGGCAGGGCTATACCCTGGATGAGACGCCAGTCCATCGCAGGGCACCGGGGCCAATTTAGTCCGCAGGCCAATTAACCTATGCAGCAGCATGTCTTTGGACTGTGGGAGGAAACCGGAGTGAATTGTTTTCAAGTCAATGGTGGTGACTATTCTTCCTATAGCACTGTCACTAATGACTTTCCTCCATGACGGTACTTGTTTTTTTTTTCTGTCAAATCAAGTGTCCTACCCGAGACTTATTTATCGCCATACTATTAATACAAGAAAGAGTACTTGGGCAGTGCACGTAGCTAGTCGGGCTGAAGGCCGATGGTCAATAATGAAAATATACAGTGGTTCCTCGCTTAACGCTGGCCTCACAATACGATGAAATCACTTGACAAAATCAGCTCTATAAAGGACATTGTTGTCGCATTTCGATCAAATTTCACTTTCCGATACGTGTTACGATAGGGCTGCGCGTGAGCGCGGGTGGCGCGGCAGCCAATCGGCGACGCAAACGCATGCCGCTTGGGTAGCTTCTCAGCCAATAGCTGCGCTTTTTAGTGTTCACATCTCAACTTCCAAGTTCTTGGAACGAATTACGATACGTGTTCCGGAACGGATTGATACCGTAAAGCGAGGGACCACTGTATATAAAATATACTGTATATATATATAATGCGGCAAACGGAGTTGTTATTCCAGATTATTTCGGTGTTCCCATTGGCTGGTCGTGCAACGCAACAGCTCTGCAAAGGATTTCGGCAATCGGCTGTAGCCCGTGGTCTCGGCCTTTCCCACTGCTAGGCAATGCCACCCCGGAGTGACCCAGCTGAATCCGGAGAGACAAGTCCCACACATTCCCTGCGTAGGATACGTTTGGGAAATGATGGTGATATCGCCTTATGACAATTTTAAGCCTCGGTGCACATTGGTCAATAGTTGCATAAAAATTGACTCGAGCGTGCATATTTTAACGCCTCTTAACGCATTCTATAATTAATAATTGAGTGAAGGATTGATTGTGTGCATTTTTGAAAATATCCGAAACCCAATTAATTACGACTGTACGTGCCTTTGTTAAGATCTTCCGGGACGGATTAAATTGAAATTAATATTTTATTTTGTTATATTCGGCGGGTATTACACGCGCTGTATTTTAATATCCAATATTGTACATGTGAGCAAAGCGAATTTGTTAAATAGGAAATAAATGTTGGACAGGCATGACTGGAGTGTAATAAAAAAAAAACGGTATTTCGATGCAAATGATGAAATAAAGAGGAGACCAAGAGCAAGACAGAGAGCTATTTAAAAACGTACATTGATTGAACAGTAATTGTATATTTGCGCTTCTCCAAAAACACAATATAGACTTTAACGGAGTGTGCTCAGCGATAATAAACGGGGCGAATTGCTTCGAATCATCAAAACCCACATCACATATGCGACAAAAAACGTGCTTAGCACGTGGTGCGATATTCAACATTAGGGCGGCTTGAATAGGGCCCATTACGGTGAACCCATTCCATTCCCCTACACTTTAGAGACTCATTGATGCCTATCCCCCTGGCTACAAATCAATACTGGGAGTGTAAGAGATGGATGAGCGGCCAATTTTCCCATTGCTAGTGCAGCCACCTTACGAATAATCCCTTTTGAAATACGCGCGAGTGTTAACGCCACATCTCGCGTGTGCGATGGATTTTTTTTTGGCAGAATGGTTGATTTTTTTTTTTTGTCGTCGCTCTGCTATTAAAATCGCCCCCGGCTGCGGACCACGAACGGTGTCACGTCTCGTTCTCGAGCAAACGCTCGGCCATTTACACAAACCCAGCAGGATTCGATGCTGAGTTTCGCGAATCCAAATTGTAATCAATTAACGTGGAATACGTTTCACACTAAATAATTGCTTTTTAAGCGAGGGCGATAAGACGCTTATATAGGCGTGAAGGAAACTCCGGGCAGAGAAACACTTCAGTAAAATGCAGACACCGTTCCAAAGGACCGCGTTGCCGCGCGCAAGTCTCACGTTACAAGGTTTTTTTTTTTATATCAAAACATCCACACCTCTAACGGGTGGCTCGAAAGACGCGAGGGCACGAGACGCAAGTCGATCCACGTGCCACCTTCGCACACGTTTTAAACGCGGTAATTGTCCCGTACACGGCCCCGAGGAACGACACAACCGCCAGCGAAACTCCGACGCGGTCATAAAAGCGTGGGATTTCAAAAACAAGCCGAGTAACTACATCACTCGACAACATTTTGCGAGTCCCGCGTGGGTGTGTGCTGCGTGCCACGCGTTGTACGAAATAGCGCCACGCGTCTCGCCGCTGCCGTGGAAATTGTGTTGCAAGTGACAAGGAGCGAAGCGCACGAAATATTGAACAATACGAGCAAGATGGTGGAGGGGGGGGAAGAAGAGGAAAAACGATCCAAAGACCGCCAGCGCCTTTTATTTTTAGCCGCCACAATATCCGTAATGAGTAATGGAAGAAAACGCATTGCCTTCATCTCTCGTCCCCTTTTCCCAAAGTATCTGGCCCAGTTTTCCCCCTGCATTCTTTCGGCAGTCTTAATGAGGAAAAATGCTCCACTTAAAACAAGCCGCTTTTTACCAAAACACTAATACCTCCGGGATATTCCTCTCGTGTACCTCGCATCGTCGTTGATACACGGATAAATAATAATATTATTATTACGGGCAATAACGATAACGCGGTTGTTGTTTTATCCCCTCCCCGTATAACCAATGCCTCCCGCGCACCCCTCTGAGAATCTTCACCGTCGCGTTTTGGTCTCAGTTCGTACTGGGGGGGGGACCTATACGTCGCAAGGCGTCCTCGCAAAACCCCATAGAACGAGAAACAGCTTCAGCACCCACGACGACAATTTGACGAATTTGCATCGGTCGTGCGAACCCGGGTCACGATGCTGTACGTGACGTTCGGCACAGGTCACCCTAACGGGGGGGACACCTGCTTTCTCCGCAAAGCTATAAGGATTAACAACGGGATGTAACGGATAATGTAGAATATATAAGGTTTCACCTTATCTGGCAATGAGGGACGTGTTAAGATATTAAAACACCGAATGGGCACCGTTTTGCAAAGGTTCCAGTTTGCAAGCAGCCACACTGCATGCTTGTGGCAAAAACATTCACACGAATGCTATGATAAACGCATTGTCCTTCAAACTGGTTGGCCCAGCACTTGAGAAAGCTTGCGTTAGAGCCTAGTCTCAGTGCTTAGCCAAGTCTTGCCAAAAGGCTACGGAGTTTGTTCGTTGATCCATGCCCAAGTTATTGAGGCACCCCTCGGCGCGCTCTGCAGACAGTAAGGTGTTTATTATTATTACAGAAGAAAAAAAACCACACCCAGTGAGCCTGCAAGCTCTTTACGGCATTCCTGCGTCGGTACAACGACAAACACGCGAGTTTACAAGGCGGCGAAGGTCCGCACGCGTGCCGCCACGAAAGCCGCCCTGTCAAGCTTTCAGCGGATGTGTGTTGAGGCTCCTGGGCAGCCTTTCGTTTTAATTGTTTTGTCACGAGCGTTTGGACTTCCTTCGGCTCGTTTCGTTTAATGAAAAAAAATCCTGTCGCGGGAGGTCGCACGCGTCGGCGCTTAAATAATGCATAAGCGGTGAATAATAAATTGCAAACATAATAAGAGTGTGTTTCCAGTTGACACGGTGGCGGCGGTGGAGGGGAGGCCGGTTACTCAGGCGCGCAGCGAGTAGCACTGCCGCGCAGCAAAAAGCCACCGGGTTCGATACCCGTTTCGGGTGCCTGACATTTTCTAGAACTACCCACTAAAAATCATCGACGCTGTGCCGCAACTTAAGACTGCAGCTGCTATTGATTCACAAGTTAACGTTGAATCTTAAAGCTCACGGATAATCGGGTGTGTTGGAATCGATTCACGCGTTGGAATCAACGAGCCTCCGTTCATACGGGAGGCAAATGGTTTCCCGTAACGGTTGCAGTGACCGGAGGTGCTATCCTAACTCGCAGCGTTAAATAAAGAATCACTCGATTCTTCGATCGAATCGCGAGCACGGGAAACTGTACACACACACACACCTAATCAGCACGGAGTCTCTTCAGCAGCTGGAAGGAAACCGTTGCGCTATGTAGCTCTTTTTCACACTTGTCCAGCGGGAAGGGGGGGTGGTAGGCAGTAGTTATTAGTATGCTCGGCCATGTGTTTCAAGGTTCAATGATAATCCTTCCCCCACTCGGGCAGGATTCCGCGCGACGGAGGAGTCATTTTCGGCTGGTGTCACCGACAAAATTAATAACCCCGCCAGAGATAGCGGCAGATCATCGACAAGCTGCCACGAGGCCACCGTGGTCACGCCGATTTAAAACCTCGGCAAGACGCACCGAGATATTCAAATAGATTTTTGCTGCATAACCCGCACGGTGCAACGCTCACCGGCACCTCCGGAAAGCTGCGCGCTCGCGGTCCTAAACAATGCTTGAAAATCGGCGCTTTATTAGGCCTCGGGTGCACGAAGCTGGTCGACGGCTGCTTGCGTGTGCCACAGATCTGTCCGCACAGCACCCGGCTGAATAGACACGCCGTGCGGTATATTTCCGGAAACGCGCTCTCCGGCTTTGCGGAGAGCGGCGGCTCGCAATCGTAAAGTTAATTCGTCCGTTCGTTCGTTCGTCCGTCGTCAGAAACCGCTTAAGGACTGGCGCAGGGTTGCGGTGAGCCGAAGCCTATCCCGGCAGACGCGGGGCAAATAACCCCCCGCGCGGACACGGGGAGAACACGCGGACTCCACGCGGGAAAGGCGGCACCGGAGCCGGGAAATCGACCCCGTGAAGCGACCCCGTGAAGCGACCCCGTGACCTTCTTGCCGCGAGGCGGCAGGGCTACTCACCGCTATGCCACCGTGCCGCCGTTTTCGCAGCCATCGAGACTCCGCCGAGAGGGAAACGCGCCAGAGAACGCGACGGTCGCTCGCAACGCCGCGCGCGCGCGCTCTCGTGCGAACGTCACAACACGGCGCGGCACACACTCGGCTCGCCTCGAGGCTTTTGTGAGAGGTGCCGCGTAAATAAAATATGTTATGCTGATGATCTGGCCGTTACGCCGGCGCCAGCAACAAGCGCCGCGCGCGGCGACACGGATAACGGGTCCGGCTTGAACGGTCACCAAACATTTGCAGGTGACGGATCGGGGCCGCGGATACACGCTTGATTAATAGACGGATGGATGGGTGTTTATTATTACGGTGGAAAATACTCGGTGAGCTTGCAAGCTCAGTTTATAACGCTGGCTCCTGTCTCGAACGCTGGCTCCTGTCTCGAATGCAGGCTCCTGTCTCGAACGCAGGCTCCTGTCTCGAACGCAGGCTCCTGTCTCGAACGGTTTAACAAGTTTGGTTTATAAGAACGCCCACCTGCAAAGTGCATGGGTGCGTGTAATAGAAACGTAATACTGTTCTGCCCGGGGAAATGATTTTTATTCGATGCTGAAATCACGTTTGAAGCTTGCTTGTTTATTAATAACAAACGTCTATCAGCTCTGATACCCTTGACGAAAATCATCAATACTGAATACGATTTATTTCCGAAATGCGTTTATGTTTTTATTGTTTATGGGGAAATATACACTGTGCACATGCACGCCTGCGAATTACTGCATCTCTCTTCATTTCTGCGATTAGGTTTACTCACGGATGGCATGATCTTGTTTATTATTGTGCAGTTGAGCTGCGGAATGTTTTGTGCCAGCACACAAACACTCGGGAAAATCTGCTGAGAATAGCACCACAAGGGATAATAATAATAATAAAAATACGAATTTTGCACTTCAAAAGTATGCTTCAGACTCAGACAATTACCAAGATCTCGCTACACTCTGGGTGAATAAAGAACTCAAATTATCAACTCCGTTCACAACAATAGGCTCAGTAGCATGCGTTCCAAGCACAGCACAACACAGTCGCAGAAAGACAAAGAACCAACTCTCCCAGTATAGCTTATTAATCTGTAAGGTCAAGGGCCATTAGCGAGCACCTATGAAGGCCGACAACTCACACGAGGTGGCCAGCACCACGCCTTTGTCTCCCTAGTGACAATGTTTACACACTTCACTAGGTACTCATTTGAGGCTGAGTCGACCTAGGGGAGGCCCAGGACCGGTTCAGAAAATCGTCACTGGTGTTGGCCGTGAGCGGGATTCGAACTCGGGTAGCCGGATTTGTAGCCCAGCGCGCTAACCACTGGGCTACCACACACACACAAGCACAGACGTGGAACCCTTTGAGTTTATTCGGCAATTAACTAAACCCACGACACGTGCATACGGGGGGGTTGGGGCTCTCTCAAAACAACACGCGACCCTCAAAAAACCTTAGTTATTCCTGGGTCTGGACACAGGCACCGCGGGCAGGAGGGCTCAGCCAAGGCCTGCGAACCGCTGAACTCTTGGAGTAAACGGCGAAAGCGATTCACGCGAGCCTACCCAACGCATCCCATCCCCGCCCCCCGGTAACAATGCCCTGTTTACCCAATTAAGCGACGTCTCCAGCCCTGTGGCACCAAAGCCTTTCCCTTGAATTTGACCCGGCGGCTCGTTGCTGGCGCCACACGGGGAGTAAAGAGATGCCTGCCAATTACGGAACCCTTCACCGCCGTCATTAGCTTGCATCGCCGCGGCTTGTAAACGCAGTCAATATTCCGCGCTGCGAGAACACGGCTTTTTTTTTGTCGCATCGGGAAAATAAAAATGTTTCGCGAACGAGAAATAATTGTTGTAAATTAATGGTGGAGTGCGAGAAACAAAAAAAGCAGTGGCAGCTTTGCCTTTTCCCCTTTTAAGCGAGCGAACTATATCGCCGTGGATTGTACATCGGTGGCTTTGAGGCGTGCGAAAAATCACTTGTTACCCCGAGAACCTCCTCCGCTCGCGAATCGCAGAGCCGCGCAATCGTACGCGGGGGACCGCCTGCATCCTCCGCGGGCCTTCAAAGCGCGCCACATTTTAATATCGTACGCTTTCCAAAATAAAAACGGCCATAAGCGGCCGCCTCTTCCTCCTCTCAAAATGAAGGCGTTTTTCACGCCGGCTTTTGGCTCCCGTGTGTCGGGGGCAACACACAGCCGGGCGACGCTATCCGTCGCGTAACCGGGAAGGAATCGTCGCTCGCTCGGTCACGCGCGCGCTGGAGTTTGTGCATCACAAACGCACGACGGCAAAATCGTTCCCCTTTGAGTGGCAGGTTTACGGGGCGAGGTGCGTATACCAAGGACGGGCAATCTCAGTAATAATAATAGCATTTATAGAGCGCCTTTCAAACCGAGGGCCACAAAATGCCGCACAAGGTGGTGTCTTTGGACGGCGGGAGGAAACCGGAGTGTCCGGCGAAAACCCACGCGGACACGGGGAGAACATGCAAACGCCACACAGAAAACGCCACGCAGAAAAGGAACTCGGGAATCCTTCTTGCTGTGAGGCGGCAGCGCTACCCACGACGCCACCGTGCCGCCCAAACGGAACGGCGTAGCGCTACGTTGATATATCCGAACGCGTCGCACGTTCGAGAAAAGCAGGTGGAACGCTTGGAGAAAACCTCTAAAAAAAAACCTCCGTACGCCGCATCGTAAGTCAAGCCATGCGCAGGCTGTAGGGTCCAAACATCCATTAGTCTGAGGCAATAACCACGGAGCAGTCTATGGGATGTCTCTCCAGTGAAAAGGTCAGATTCAAAGACAAAGTGTCAAATCTCCGGGCAAACTGGCAATGGGGTGGTCCTCCTCTCGTTTGGCAAGGTCGGTCAATCACAGGACGAGCACGTTTGACTTCCCACAGGGTGGGACTCGTTTCCATGACTGGGATTTTAACTCGGAACCAACTGGACACCGGAGACGCACGCGCTAAAGCAGACAAGATTCAAACTGGCTCTTGTATTAACTTTGATTAATTAGCAGCCACGGTCAATCCACTGGCGGATGAAGACAGTAAGTTTGTAATTAAGCTGGAAGGCACCACGCCTGGGAATCCCGCAGGAAGAGCTGGAATCTCTCCGTGGACTGCTGCCACCGCGACCCTCACCAGGACAAGCGGTTTAGAAAATTGATGGACGGATGGCACCATAGTATAGCTCTTTCTATGGGTTAGGTCACGTATAAAAAATAAGTGTCGTAAACCCCGCCTCCACCCCACACAGCCAATTAGTAAGGTTTATCACGTGAACAAAACGTGCCGATTCTTTACTACTTCAGCACCAGAGATCCAAAACTAAAACCTCTGAAATCACTTAGAAAGCTAAAGCTACGACACGCGAATACTGCACATATACACTAAACATATAAAAGGTTTTCAGCTCGAGAGGCAATTTGGCGAGAGCATTCAGTCTCTCAGCTGAAAGCTTGCGAGTGCCGAGCCTGGTCAGAGTCAACGCAACCCCGTCCTTGCTTCGGGGTCAACAAAATGACAACCACTTTTCTGGGAACTCAAACACAGTAGTTATTCTGCAGAGAGAACTGCCCGGCATAGAGGTAGTGTAGAATCTTCACCGCGGCTTCCGATTCTCATAAAGATAAGTGCAGCCACGCTGCAGGCTGACGCAGGGAAACACTCTGCCTTGAACGGAGCACGGCAACAACTATTAGATAGATAGATGTTTGTTATTACAGCAGAAAAACACCCAGTGAGCTTGCGAGCTCTTTACGGGATTCCTGCGACACAACTAACACCGGGCGGCACGGTGGCGCGGTGGTGTTGCGCTGCCGCCACACGGCAAGAAGGCCCCGGGTTCAGATCCCGGCTTGGGTGTCACCTTTCTGTGCGGAGTTTGCATGTTCTCCCCGTGTCCGCGTGGGTTTTCGCCGGGCACTCTGGTTTCCTCCCACCGTCTAAAGACATGCTGCCAGGTTAATTGGCCTACTGATTAAATTGCCCCAGGGAGCCCTGCGATGGACTGGCGTCCCATCACACTGGGTGCCTTGCACCCAGTGTTGGGATAGGCTCCAGCTCACCGCCACCCTGTACAGGATTAAGCAGCTTATGACAATGATGATGACGAAATCGTTTCTGAACTTTACATGGTGACATTCCATATAAGATATAAGCACTACCGTATTTGCATACGGCATATCGGAGACACGCCTGAAAACTGCCAAAAAAAAACCCCGCAGTCGAATTATTGAAATCGGATACATTTCCAGCCTTAGAGAGTTAATATATTTCAACGTTTTTCGCCCTTTCCCTGGGTTTTTTTTGGCCAAAGTAAGCCACGCAAATAAAATGAATTTGAAACGGAACACCCGTTCTGGAGGACGTGATGAATTTATTCTAATGCCAGTAATTGTCAAAACATTTTCGGTGGGATCTTGGCGTCTCTGTGGTCCCTTCTCCAGCCGAGTATTTTTGCTAATCCGTCGAGTTAAATCTCGGCCGGCTAATGCACTGCGCACGCGGGTAGTAGGCCGCTGGGATAATGGCAGCTCTTGGGGACGCGTGCGTTTTTTCCAGGAGGGGATTCGGGACAAATATGTTCTTAAGCGGATCTTAGGATAATCCTATTACGGTATAACGGTTGTGTTCGGTGAAACAAAAATACACACACACAAACAGGATGCAAAATAATAACATTAATACAGAGTAAGTAACACTCGCGCGCCTAAGGTTGGATTTTTTTACAAAACGTAACGAGACGGATAATAATAATAGCATTTATAGAGCGCCTTTCACCCGAGGGTCAGAAAGCGCTGCACACAGGGCTGTGGAGAGAACGGCATGTCGATAACATAAAGACAGATTAACTGAGAGTCAAGCAATATCGATACATTATAGAAGATAGCACATAAAGACAACAGGAAAATAATAATAATAATAATAATTCTACAACAAGCAAGGAGGGAACAGATGTACCCGAGCAGACGCAGATCGGAAGAGAAAGAGAGAGCCAACATCTCGGCACGGCACCACTGATCCGCACCAACAGTCCAAGCCACAGGAAGGATACGCGCGCCGCTTTTGTTGAAGCCAATGATAACTAATTTAATTCACAAACCCCCATAAATGTAATGACCGAGAATCTGGAAGACGTCTCCAGAACCTTTGGTTCGAGGTTCCTGATGAAGCTGATGGCAATTATCAGAGAAACGTCGTACCCTCATTGTAAATATTGTGGGTTCGCTCTCCAACATACCGGTGTGCTGAAGTAGTAAATAATTGGCACGTTCTGTTCACGTGACAAACCTTACTAATTGGCTGTGTCGGGCAAAGGATGCATGACCTATCCCAGCAGACACAGGGCGCAAGGCAGGGCTAGACCCAGAATGGGAAGATAGTCCATCATATGGCATCAAAGGTAGCGTTCACGTCGCGATCCCTGTCAGGTAATACTTGGTATTGCCTGCGAATTCTACCAAACACTTCGAGGCCGAGGAGCTGAAAGACAACGATGTCCAGAGGCTGACCATCGTGCTTCGAAGAATCGCAAAGAAGAAGAAGAAGCAGTGGCAGCGCTACTCACCGCGCCAGCGTGCCGTTATCGTAGAAATTCATATAGATTTTTGTAAACTACCCATTGACAATAATAATTTTACCTCAATGCACACGTGGTTGTGAAATATACAAGTAAACTATACACTGACATGGACGCAACGTGTATGCAGGTTATACATTCATTTGATCGTTTACACATGCTGTATATATTATAAACACAAACGCAAGTGCATTCTCCATTTTCATTTGCGGAGTCTTAAACAACGTGAAAAACACATATCTGCATTTGATCCAGCGCAACACATTTCATCCTATGAATGGCATTAAACTTTAAACAGCACAAGCGTGTGAAAGTCGGGCATTGTGAGTGTCAAGTGCTACAAACGCGCATTGGTGGAAGCTCTTGCAAAATACATAAGGCAATGCCATCTTCTGGACAAAGTCAAGAGATTGATGTGCAATAACAAAGCCATAACTAACAGCCAAAAATTAAGAGTTACAGGGCACCGGGGGCAATTTAGTGCGCAGGACGATTAACCTATGGCGGCAGCATGTCTTTGGACTGTGGGAGGAAACCAGAGTGGCCGGCGAAAACCCACGTGGACACGGGGAGAACATGCAAGCTCCACACAGAAAGGCACCCGAGCCGGGATCCGAACCCGGGTTTTTCTTGCTGTGAGACGGCAGCGCTACTCTGACTCCGTGCCGCCCACCATCATAAATGTATTGACTGCGCGCTGCATGTTTTAGCGAAAGTCTGCCTGCGCGCGTGAGGTTAAGTTTAACGTATTGAGACGCAAGCCTCCATCAATAAACGCCCGTTTTCACAATACGCCCCGTGTTTTCTTCATACAGACGCTACACGCTGAGTCGACAGTATGACGGCAATAAAAAATACAATAACGCACGTTCTGTTTTTTTTGCACCGCCCATTCATTCATCGGAGAGGCTATTTCTCACGCTGCCGTGAATACAAAGCAAAACAACAACAAAAATCTGCTCCTTGCAGCGGTAAAGTTCAACTTGTGTGCTTTGGATTTTCGTAAACATTGTGTCGGCACAATTTTTTTTTTTACTCTGCATGCAAGTACCGCAGTTAAGTTCGCCCCCACAGGCCGCTTTCAAAGTTTCCTGCACATCATCAGCCCGTTAACGAGAGAAACGGCGGTTAATCGGTATACCATACGCGGAGGACGATGATCGCCCCCAGCTTCCAAGTGTCAGCACCGTGCGTCGGCTTCAGGAGTTAATTTACGAGGTGTAACAGTCAGGACACAGAGCCCTAACTCGCTGCTGATAACTGCGATTACAGTTATTCAATCCAGGCGAAGGCCCATCGAGAGTAATATCCCGGGCGAATGTACGACTGCTACAGATTATATGGAATGCAGTCGCTCGAACTTGTACAAACGTGGCAATTTCGCCGACAGCAACATCTCGGTCTAGTTTCATCAAACATGACACGGGGTCAAAAGCACGGACTTGGCAACAGGCGGAAGAATTGGGCGATTACACCAAAAACTCCTGGGTATCTTTGCGAACTGAACCGTCAATGTTGTGACAACTGGCCCGGTGGAAAGCACACCGCCCTCTATATCATCCACATCTTTGAGACCTCGCCGAACGGACTGTTAAGATGAAAACATAGCTATGGCTGGATTTTTTTGAGAAACAGTGGTCTAGGGCACCGGTTCCCAACCTACGTGAAGGTGTTGTAGGTGGTCAACAAAAAAAAAACATGTAAGCAAAAACAATGACAATTATAATTCCATCCATCGTCATTAACAGCTTAAGCCTGTACTGGGTTGCGGTGAGCCGGAGCCTATCCCGGCAGACACACGGAGCAAGGTAGGGATATACCTAGGATGGGACGCCAGTCCGTCACAGGGCATTGGGGGCAATTTAGTCCGCAGGCCAATACACCTACGCAGCAGCATGTCTTTATTATTATTATTATTCTTGTAAAACTATGACAGAAAATACTAAAACTACTAGAAACAGCTAGGTTTTGATAATAATAATTATAGCGTTTTATATAGCGCCTTTCACCCGAGGGTCACAAAGCGCTACACAAGGGCCGCGAAGAGAACGGCATGTCAACAATGAAGAATAAATAAATGAAAACCAAAGGAACAAAAACAAATTATTAAGGCTGCTTCGAATATACTGAAAGGTCGTGAAACTGGCAATCTTAAGAGCGGCAAAAATCTGCCAGCGTCCCCTAAGATGGCCGTCACATCGATTTCAAAGTCAGCCATAGGCTATGTACAACACAATGTTGTAAATGTCTTGTGTACAGTGCACAAAAGCTGTTGATGACGACCAAGTGTTCCGCATAAAACTCACGGTTGGGAACCTCTGGTCTCAGGGCCCAATTGGTGAACAGGTTTGCGTTTTACTTTATTTCAGTGATAACTGAAGGGCGATCTATATATATTTTGAAATGGTTATGATGGTCCGGAGATGGGCCCTCAACAGGTAAATTACAGTCAAATGATCGGGTAAAATATACGACAGCGGGAAGGCATAAGGTCTGCACTGACCAGCTGAGCTATTGGAGGGAGCCGTGATATATGCCGTCCGCGGCAGTCACTGAATATTCTCCTGCTACTGCTTAACGTTAACTATAAATTATGCAGCAATGTAGTATATAAACTTCCCTATAAACTTCCCTTAGCTGTGATGCTCTGTAAACTGTTTGTGAGCCTCGGGCGTGAGCTGTAAAAACATACGAACGCTAACGGTGCCTTCATCTGAATCAGGAGACCTTCAGGCATGTCTACAGAATTCAAATGATTATAGGACCTCCCCATGGATCGTAACCTTATCATGGTTACGATTCATGTCAACTGAAGTCCAGCCCTCCTGTTCAGGTCTCCCTTGGTGTACAGGTCTGGGGAGAGGTTCCAGACGAATATCGATTCGAAGACCCTCCGAGTAAAGGAGGTTTGGCGTCAGGAAGGGGATCCGGCCGTAACATTCTGCTCCAATACCACAACACTGGGAGGGACAACCGGGCAACCCAGGTCAACCAGGGTCAACCTGGAAAGCCGCTGTTGAATCCGGCAACAGCAACCAATGATTGGAAGAGGGCCTTGGATCGGCTCAGTGAGCCTCCGTAACACTAATGTCTGCCGTGCGTTGTTACATCACCAAGCTCCTTGCTTGTACGTGTATTCTCCGATAAGAGGTGTAACTTTTGAAACGACGATAACAACTTCGAAATCCAGGTGTTTGTTTTCGTGCTGCCCTTTCTCGCAGTCAGCGACACCGCGATGGCATTCTCAAGTCGCGTTTAAAACAAATCGATGCGGCTTAGAGCAATGTTCCAAAAATAAACAAGAGGTAATTCACACAGGTGTACGTTTACGATGTTACATCTGAGCGAGCCAGTGAATCAGAGAAGCGTTGTATTTACAGCCGTCAATACTGCCATAATGCGCCTATTTGCTGCCACTCAAGAGGGAGGCTCTGGGACGGCGCTTGTTTATTATTCAAATTGTGTCTAGTATCGATCGCACCACCGTTTAACGGACCGCTGATTATAAAGCGAAGGCGAAGCGCTTTGCGGGGCAATGCGCCACGAAACAACGACCGGTTCCGTTGATGGCGCACGCCGAAGGTGCCAATACGCGTTCAAAAGCAGCGGCGACATTATTCGATAACACGACACAAATTTCCTCGAGGGAGACCACTCCGAACGGCCCACGACCTCAGCGGTGCTGTAGAGTCTAAGCAGGAAAGAAGGTGGTCAAGTACTTGGAGGCGATGCTGCCTGGATATATAGGTTAAGGCTACAGAGGTGACCATCCGTCCATCCATTGCCAGAAACCGCTTAATCCTGTACAGGGTCGCGGTGAGCCGGAGCCTACCCCGGCAGACACAGGGCACAAGACAGGACTATACCTAGTAGGGGAGGCCAGTCCATCACAAGGCACCGGGGAAATTTAGTCCGCAGGCCAATTAACATATGGGGCAGAATGTATTTGGACTGTGGGAGGAAACCAGAGTGCCCGGCGAAAAATCCACGGGATACGGGGAGAACATGCAAACTCCACACGGAAAGGCCCCCCGAGCAGGGTTTCGAACCCGGGACCTTCTGGCTGTGAGGCGGCAGCGCTACTCACCGCTACGCCACCGTGCCGACGGAGGGTGACCAGGAGATGGGATGAGACCGGTGCATTGTTGACAATGTAATTCTCATTGTACGCGTGACGTTTCGCCGCCACTTTCCTTTCGTCCCAAAAGCCAAACCTCTGGCGAGTTAAAAGTGGCCAGGCACGTCATTGCAAAACGAATCTTTGAGACGCGTGACTCAACAGAAGGTGTTTGTGAATTTCACATTCGTCAAATATGGGTTAGACAAAGAGGTGAAAGTAAGCTGGTACAGTGGAGTTCGGCATGCCCGTTTAACATCCAACCGCCAACTTTAGGGTGCGACCTCACTTTTCAAAGAGCAACTCGCTACACTGATTGTATCCATCTCCAGCTATGTATTATCATGAGAGGTGAATTCTGCATCATCACACAAGCCTTAGCTTTTCGTGCGTACGAAACGCGCCGCTCAAATTTCACGCTAATTACAGTGGTCCAAAGTTCGATCGCACGTTATAAATGGTGCACTTATCAAAAAGCACTAAAAAGACGCTTCGACCTTGCGGAATATCATATAAACAACCCGTGGCTTTCCTTCTAATTCCACGCAGCGCGATGTTATTACCGAAGACCCGTACGCAGAGGCTATCATTAAGCCGACGTTGCTCGAATCAATGGATATTCAGATCAAACACGCAAATCAATGGCAGCGCTTAAAAGCCTGTAATCTGCGAACCGTGGCGAGTTGGCGTTTAAAAACAAAGCATCGCACGCAAAGCCTCCAGAGCCACAATTATATTTTTCCCCCCCGAGAGAAACCGCGATCGGAGCGCGCAGGGGCTCAACTGCCGACGAGTTTTCAGCGAGCAGCGGTCCGATTGATCGCAGAAAAAAAACCCACACTTGCACCGCAGATATATAAAGCAACACGTTTCAGCCAAACCATTCAGAACGCCTGGCGATGCCTCCAACGTGGGAGGCGAAACGTCGCGCGGGCATAGACACGGCTGTCCGGAAAGAACCGCTACGGAGAGCAATTCTCATCCACACATCGAGGCGCGAAACGCCACATAGGTAACAATATTCTTTTCCACGTGTGACCTTGGGGGTCAACATCTCACGTGAGTTCCTCTCAAATCCGGAGCGAGTCTCGACAGACCTGGGTCAAAATAAACGCACGTGCGGTACCGTACATGGCATGGCGTATCTGACAGTGAGGTGCACGCTCACACCAATTAACCGCCCACTCCCAAGTCAAACATCTGGACGTCGAGTAGCCGTCAAATTCCTCAGACGATCACAAACCTGACCATTTCACTCACAGTCGTGATGTATTCCCAAAACTCACGGACGTTCGCTTGCTTCTGAAGCGAGGCAAATAATGTTCGACGCGTTTTTAAAAGCGATTCGCGCTTCATTTTCGGTTCGGTAAATCTGTCCGGGGGCATCATTAGCCCGACGATGCCTTCAACCTGGAAGGCGAAACGTTACGACGGAGAGAGGGGGAACGCTCGACACGGCTATGTCGTTGTTGACGTGCCGTACTCTCCGCAGCCCTGTGCAGCGCTTTGTGACCCTCGGGTGAGAGGCGCTCTGTGAGTGCTATTATTATAATTATCCCGAGCGAGCATCACTTGAGAGCAAATTTCACACGTCGTCATTTTCAATTTCCATACTCAGATGCACAGCTGCGCGAGCGACGAGCCGCTGGCGTTCTTACCGTGGTAAATGCTGTTGTCGGACAGGAAGTGCCTCGAGTACTCGACGGGAGACGGAGATCCGGGCGCCGTCACCGACGTCCTGGTGGAGAAGCTCCCGTCGGAGGCGACCTCCGACACGAGGTCGTCGTTCGACTCGAGGGCCAGGGCGGCCCGGCCCGACGGCATCGTGGCCCTGCGCGCCGGCGGCCGCTTGGAGGCCAGGGCCTCCTCGAAAAAGCTCGTGAACAGGTCCTCGTCCGAGACCATCTTGGCGTAGCTCGTCCCCGCGTCCTCCCTCTTCAGGGCCATTCTTTCCTTCCCCCCCCCCCTGCGACGGAGGGCCTCCGCTTAGCTTCGAAGGCGAGAGTCGAGTCCGGACGATCGAAGTTGAAATAAACAAAACGCCGGTAACGGAACTAAACGACGCGCTGGAACCGCTAAACGTCCAAAAAAAAAAAGTTGACTTTGCCTCCGGAGAGACTCGCGAGAGGTTCGGCTCGCCGGCGAGCGCGAGCTTAGCGACGGCCGCAACCGGCGGCAACCTGCAGAATTAGATTCGTTTAATCCTCTTCCTCAAGGGCGTCAAGTCATTAGGCCGGTGTTGGGGGGGGGGATGTTGGGGCGAGCCGAGGGAGGACGGAGCAACGAGTGGCACTTTGGTTAAACGAAGCCGGCGCTAAGCCGCGGACGGACGACGAATGCAGACGTAATCCAAGCGGGTCGGTCTGAGCCGCCGTCGGGGAAGCCGCGAATCGGTGGACGCGGCCGCTGGGACCCCGGCTCGCTCGTCCGGCTCAGCGAGCGAGCAGCGGGTGACGCGGAGAGCGCACGCACCTCGCCGGGGGCCGCATGGCGTCTGTCGAAAACACACACGCAGGAAAATGAACACGATTAAAAGGGTCGGTGGTGTTCAGGAGTGGAAAGTAGCTTACGTTTCTGACCGGGTACGGTGGGACGTCGCTTTACGATGGGCCTCGCGGTTCGATAATATCACATAACGGTATGCGCTCGATATGAACTTTATTGTCACAATCTCGATCAAATTTCACTTTAGGATACGTGTCGCGATGTGGAGCGCGTGAGCACGGGTGTCGCGGCAGCCAATCGGCGATGCAAACGCACGCGGCTTGGGTAGCTTCTCAGCCAATAGCAGCGCTTTTTAGCGTTCACTTCTACTTTGTTTGAAACACGTGTGTGCAGCTCTTAGTGCAAGGTATCATTGGTCTCACTTCACAATGGTTTCATTTTACGATACTGAACAGCCGCAACGCAAACCCTCTTCCCACCTGTACAGGAATTAACGCTTCATCCACTTTTTTACCCGTACCTCGTACCGGACCATACTGGCTTACTTTCAGCTCTGTTAACATCCCATAATTGAACCAAGAAGACACCGTGTTTTGATTGTGACTCCCGTGCAAATATTGTTCCCGACTAACAGGGCCACGGAGCCTGGTTCATTTTCCATCCCATTTTCAGCATCACTCTTCATAGGGAGGTGAATATTTCAGTTCAACGGGGACCATATAGTCGTAAGAAGTGTTCAGCAACACACCAGCACCGGAAGCGCATTTAAGGCCGAGTCTACCTACGAGATACTCGTCACCGATGTCGGCCGTAAAGCGGGAGTTGAACTTGGGTCGCCGGGCACACACAAGCACTTGGGACGAAAGTTGTAGTGAGGGATGCTTGTGCGATTTATCTGCAAGAGTTTGGTACTCCGCGGTGTGTTTTGCAATTAAACACATTCCCAGCTTTCCACGTAGATGCCACCTGCCAACCCAGATGGCCCTGGCCAATTAATTGGTCACGTTAATGGCGGCGTTACCAACCCTCAGCAGACAAGTCCCCATGGCTGTTACCTTAGCCGATAACCTGTTAGACTTTAAGGATATTTCTGTCAACTATTATAGATGGATGTAAAGTTGAAAAAATACAAAATACTTGGTGCTGTGCGGATAGAATTTGCCCGTGTGGAGGATTCGAACCTAGTTCCATTATTGCAGAGACACATACATACGTGAAAACACTGCCGTTCCATTTTATATATAGGATTACTGTATATATATAGAGAGAGTAAACCAGAAAAACCACAAGCTACTTAAGTTCTGACAAATGTAAAACTGTACGACGGTGTTGCATGACGACAAGCGGTCGGAGCCGTCATCGCACACACGCGTACTGTGTGCGCACCTCAAACACAGACAAAGATCCCCCGTATAGCCTTAACAGACTGTAGGGTCAAGTGCCGTAAGCGAGCAGCACCTATGTTTGCCAGCACGCCAAACGAGGGGGTCCGTGTCCTGCACCACGCCCGACCGCTTTTGTCTCCCTAGTGGTGACGTTTACACTCCGAACCAGGTACAGCACTCATCATTTGAGGCCGAGTCGGCCTAGGGGAGACCTAGGACCGGTTCATAAAACCGTCACCGGTGTGGGCCGCGAGCGGGATTCCAACTCGAGTCGCCCTTTTCCTGATGCTGCTGGGTGCAACTTCCAGCAAAACGTCGATAACATCTTTCAAGGAAAGCGCTGTATGTCCAGTCGTTTTTTTTCCCAACACACCGACGGGTGCACAACCACTTGCATAACTTTCCACGTGACCTAAACTCAGAAAGCACTACGGATCGTATCGCTCAAGAAAGCTTTCGAACTAAATTTATACGCACGTTGTTTAGGCAATATGATGAATAGCTCGCGCGCTCCGTGGCAAGTGTGCACATGTCGAGAGTCCTTCCCCGAGGCTTTGTCCTTGCAGACGGTGGGTTGGTGAGAGAACGGGTCTGTTTGGTGAGAAGGGTGGCTCGCCCCTGACTTCGCGTCGGAAATATGCATCTCAAGGAACCCCTACTGTTACACACTGATGATAATAATAATCTACTTTTGTAACGCACGCATTTTCTCCGGGCGCGTTGCACTCGTTGATTCGCAGGCGCGGAGCCCTGCTCAGTCGGTTTGTTGTGAGTCGGTGAAAAGGTGACTTTTTAAGAGTTTGTTGAAGGCTGTAGGGGACTGTGTTTGACGCAATAGGTGTGGCAGGCTGTTCCAGGTTGTGGGTGCCGCGACCGAGAATCGGCGTTTCGCGACGGTTGTGCGTGAACGCGGTGTGTGGAGTAGGTGCTGTGATGAGCTGCGCAGAGTACGGGATTGTGTTGATGCGAGTGGCCGGAGAGGTGATGCGAGGCGTTTAGGGTGTCCTGTCTGAAAACCAGATGCCGGCTATTCTCTCGACAGAAAACCCGACGCGCATATTTGTCAGCAATTCGAAGGAGTCCCGTAAAGAGCTCGCAAGCTCACTGGGTATTTTTCTGCTGTACTAATAAACATCTATCTATCTAACGCAAGCGGAAATACGGGGCAGACAAAAAAACACGCGTTGCTTTCATGTTACGATATTTGTGAAAATGTTTCACAGAAACCGCCGGTTCCGATGTCACGTTACCACCAACAAAAAAATCACGGGAGATGTCATTCGCGTCAAAACATTTTCAATACGTGATCCCCCGAACGCGCGTTCCACCAGCTGAAGCACACATGCTGCAAATAAGGAGGACTGAACGCAGTGTCCTTTGCTTGCCGGGATAGGCTCCGGCTTACCGCGACCCTGTATTGGATTAAGCGGTTTTAGAAAATGACTGACTGACTGACTGAACGCAGTGTGCACCGCGCAAGTATGGAACTGCTACGAACAATCATCGTGGACAGAAGACATCAACTTGATGACGTTGGTAAGAAACGGTATCACACGCGGCTGAGCCGAGCAAAGGTACAGCAAAAATGTGCTGCACACTCGGAACTCAGGACGCCCGAGGATGCCTTCAACGTGGGAGGCGAAACGTCGTCAAGGAGAGAGACGAATGTCAATTGAGGTTTAAAATGAGAGTTAAAAAGTTACATTAAAACTTATACACAGCTATGGACAAACCACCAGATGGCGTATATTAGTTCACAACACTCGTCAGATCTGCCTTGGATCGTGCCCACATTCACCTTTAGATAGCTAGATAAGACCAAAGGACCTTTTTGCCGTTGTACAAATAAAGTAGAAAATACGAGGTTTTACCCTTTCCGGCAATAAGAACACAGTGTTAAGATGTTTATTATTACAGCAAGAAAATACCCAGTGAGCTTGCAAGCCCTTTATGGGATTCCCGCGACACGCAAATTTACAAAAATAAATACAAATCTAAAAATCCCAAATTAATACAACAAACCAGAAAAGCAAAATAAACATTTACACACCACCGGATTGTAGACGACATGAGTAAATCTGATGGTTGCTCTTCAGAGCCGTTCTTTCTGGATAGCCGTGTCGAGCGAAATGCCTCTCTCCATCGCGACGTTTCGCCTCCCAGGTTGGAAGCATCATCAGGTGTTCTTCCACAACAGAGATCCCCCGTATAGACTAAACAGACTGTAGGGTCAAGCGCCGGAAGCGACGTTTCGCCTCTCACGTTGGAAGCATCATCAGGCGTTCTTCCAACGTGTCAGGCAAAACGGAGAGAGAGAGCGAGCGAGAGAGATCGCTCAGTGACACGGCTATCCCGAAAGAACAGCTCCGAAGAGCA
>JAZEWU010000032.1:1933618-1953002 GCA_036362915.1 Geotria australis | reverse complement strand
CGTGAAGATGTTATCCAGTCCGATGGCTTTACCGGTCTTAAGGGTGTTGATGCCGATATTGAGCTCTTCAAGGGAGAACGGCTTAGTCAGTCCAGAAGCTCAACAGATGCCCGAAGCCCCTCAAGGTGGAGCAAGAAGAGAAACCGCTTAATCCTGTACAGGGTCGCGGTGAGCCGGAGCCCATCTCGGCAGACACAGGGCGCACGGCAGGGCTATACCCAGGACGGGATGCCAATCCATCACAGGGCACCGGGGGAAATTTAGTCAGCAATCCAATTAACCTATGCAGCAGCATGTGTTTGGGCTGTGCGAGTAAACCGGAGTGCCCGGTGGCGAAAACCCACGCGGACACGGGTGGAGAACACGCAAACTCCGCACAGAAAGGCACCCGTGCCGGGATTCGAACCCGGACTCTTCTCGCTGTGAGGCGACAGCGCTACTCACCGCGCCACTGTGCCGCCCTACCTGTGTACACAATACACTACGAACCATTCCTTTACACAAGGACCTTAAGAAACTGAAACACTTGCTCGGATTTTCCTTGAAGCTCACGAACACACAATACAAAGTCAAAGATCCCCCCAGTATAGCCTCGACCGACTGTAGGGACAAGTGCTGTTAGCGAGCACCTATGAAGGTCGACACGGCACACGAGGGGGTGGGTCGCCAGCACCACGCCCGCCCGCCTTTGTCTCCCTAGTGGCGACGTTTACACACCCCACTAGGTACTCATTTTGAGGCCGAGTCGACCTAGGGGAGGCCCAGGACCGATTCAGAAAATTGTCACCAAACAAACACACACACACACAGACACGAACACAGACACACACACAAGCACAGACCTACCGTGATGACGGAACTCGGTCACTTCGATCATAGGGGGGGTGTCAAGCGAGGGGCTCCCTAATCCCACGTGTAGAGACTTTCTAGAGTATACGACTCGAGACACCACACACAAGCGCGCGCTTCTGAATTTACACAAAACCGCCTCGAGAATGACACCGGTTGGGGGCGCGAACTTTGCACCTCGTCCAACCGCGTAAAAAAAACAACCCCGCGCAAAAACTACGACATACAGTGGTTCTCAAGGCAGAGTAAAATATTTCCCTAGGCGAGAAGTTTAGAGCGCCGCCAGTGGAATGTGCAGCCTGTCAACGGAAGACCGCTCAAAAACCGCGCGGGTTTACAGAGGGACACGGCCTGTTCCGAGCGTGCGATTACACATCTCGTGTATCCCCTTCCCAGAGACGACGCTCGCCTCTCACACAACTTACCAGAAGTTACAGCGGCGAGTTGTTGCGGCCGAGGCACGCTGGAGCAGCCTCGGTTTCAGGCACACCATGCGGGTGAGTGGGTGGGTGAGTAGGCCACGGGTGGGTTGGGCCCCGCACACCTCCAAGGACATTAATATGAATGGAAAACCGCACACCCCACCCCAAGGAAGCTCTGCTCTCTCTCTCTCTCGCCGCTCCTCTCACACGCCGCACAAAAGGAGGGCGGCACGGTGGCGCTGTGAGTCACGCTGCCGCCTCGCAGTAAAAAGCAATCCCCGGTTTCGATTGCCGCCTCCGGTGCCGCCTTTCTGTGTGGAGTTTGAATGTTCTCTCTCTCTGCCCCCCGTGTCCGCGTGGGGTTTTTCGCCGGGTACTGCGGTTTCGTCGCACAGTCCAAACACACGCTGCTGTTTAGGTTAATTGTACTGGCTAAGTTGTTGTCCCCCACCCGTGCCCTGCGATGTTGTAACTTGCTTGACGCCTCCACGCTGGACAACTGTAAACAAAAGCTGCGTAGCTCAACGGGTTCCTTTCAGCTTAGATTAAAACTGACTGGCTGACACTCCCTGTTGGACATAACAGAGTGCCCTGTGATGCACTGGCGTCTCATCCTGGGTATATCCCTGCCTTGCACCCTGTGTCTGCCGGGATAGGCTCCGACTCACCGCGACCCCGTTCATGATTAAGCGGTTTCTGACAATGGATGGACGGAGAGAACACTCATGCGCAGCAACGCGTGAAGATTGCATCCCTTTTCCCACCAAAGCCTCCTTCAACAGAGGCAACTGAATTGATTAACAATCTCGACACACAGACACAGACCATCCATCCATCCAGGGCACCTGGGGCAATTTTACTCAGTAGGCCAATTAACCTGGCAGAATGTCTTTGGACGGTGGGAGAAAACCGGAGTACTCGGCGAAAACCCACGCGGACACGGGGAGAACATGCAAACTCCACACAGAAAGGCCCCCCGAGCCGGGAATCGAACCCGGGGACTTCTTGCTGTGAGGCGGCAGCGCTACCCACTACGCCACCGTGCTGCCCCTCACACACGCACAGACGATATTACAAATGCCAGCTGTCAAAAAACGATGGCAGTAGTTAAGCGTAATTGCAGACGGTTATAACCGCAATGTTTAAATCACGCCACGGTGATATAGTACTTAACTAATTTGGCCAGAAGCAGAAATAAAAAAAAAGCGCAATTGTTTTTTATTTTTTGAGAAGCGCGATCTGAAAATTGCTCCGGAGTTTATTTTAACGAGGCGGTTGGGCAAGGTCACCCGTTGCTCCGGTGGCTGCGACTCGCGAAGCAGAGACACGGAAGGACACTGGCTCGCGGTCACTCTCAGTGAAAGCCGCCTTTGTGTCCCGAGCCCAATAAAAGCAGCCACCGAGCCGTGCGCACACCCTAGCCCAGTCACGCATGAAGGATTATACACACCACGACTCGCGCGTCAAGACGAAACACACCCACACATTTGCGACACAAGTTTAGATAGATAGATATACGTTTATTATCACAGAAGAAAGTTACCCGGTGAGCTTGCAAGCTCTTTACGGGACTCCTGCGACACGGCAAACATGCGAATTGCTGACGGTATTTTTTTTTTTTTATATATACAAGATTCACAAATAACCAAATTTAAATCAATCAACAAAAAAACCAAGCACACGCAGCATTGCACACATTTTTCAAGTAACAAATGCACGTAAACACACACACACCAGCACACGTAAAGACAGAACAACATCACAGACGTTTGCAGAACAGCTCACAAACAACAAAGCAAAGATCCCCCGTATAGCCTTAACAGACTGTAGGGTCAAGTGCCGTTAGCGAGCAGCTATGAAAGGCCACCACTGCGCACGAGGGGATGGGTGGTCAGCACCACGCCCGACCGCCTTTGTCTCGCCAGTGGCGATGTTTTCACGCCGCACCAGGCACTAATTTGAGGCCGAGTCGACCTAGGGGAGATCCAGGAACCGGTTTAGAAAATCGTCACTGGTGTTGGCCATGAGCGGGGAATCGAACTTGGGCGCCAGCTTCGTAACGCAACACGCGAACCGCTGCACAACCGCTCCCCTTACACACACACACACCCAAATCAACACACACGCGCAACCCAGCATACCCACAACTCACACGCAAAGACAGAACACACACACCCCCACACACCTCCACATTTGCAGAACCACCAACTAACAAACACACGCAGACACACACAAACACACCAGCTTCTCGCAAACCAAAACAGGCAAACTTGACAAAATAAAGAAATTAATTAAACGGTTAAAAAAAAAGGAAAAACTGCGATGGAGGGGTTTGTGCAGAGTGAAAGGAAACATGGTGGGGTTTTGTGGCAGGTCACTTGTGTTGGATTTGTCACGGCTTTTCATGGGGCGCAAGGGTGGTGGATTAGGCAGCCCGGCTTTATACAGGAGCCCTCTGGAGCCGCCTACCCGCTCTTCTGCTCCCCTCCTTCCCCCGCCCTGTGCATTATTCAACAGACACCATCCACCCGCCTCGCCAGTAAGTGAACGAGCTGGCAGAGGTGGGGTGGTAATGGTGGTGGTGGTGATGGTGAGCGGTAGCCCAGTGGTAAGCGCACTGAGCTATAAATCTGGCGACCCGACTTCGAATCCCGCTCACGGCCACCAACACCAGTGACGATTTTCTGAACCGGTCCTGGGCCTCCACTAAGTCGACTGAGCCTCAAAACGAGTACCTAGAGCGGTGTGTAAAACACTCCCACTAGGAAGACAAAAGCGGATGGGCGTGGTGCTGGCTAACCACCTCCTCGTGTGCCGTGTCGACCTTCATAGTTAAGCCTATATGAGGGACCTTTGTTTTTTCTTTGGTGGTGCTAGAAAGATGGGCCGCTTCTTTACAGGAGTTATTTGAGAGCGAGCCACCGCTGGCCCAGTCCCAGGAAAAGTCCCATTATTCTGTTGGTCCGCTTGTCAAGTTTAGGGTGCCGGGCTGGAAATCTGGACAATTAAGGGCTGGAACACGGTGGCGAAATGCGGTTCATTTATTTTTATTGTTTCGTTTATTCCCAGGAGCGCACAGCCAGACAGTGTGGCGTGGGAGGCTGTTTGCTATCCAAAACAACCGTCTCGTCTCCCCCATGATGACGGTTACACTGCAGCGTAGTGTTAAAGCGGACCTTGCACACAGCGCCACTGATCACCGGCCCACAAAGGGACACTTGAGAGAATTGTTGTGACCAACGCGGATCTGTCAGCCAGCCAATTGGCTCGCTCCGGTTTGCACACAGAACAGCTCTGCCGCCTCACAGCAAGAAAAAACCCCGGGTTCGAATCCCGCCTCGGGTGCCTTTCTGCGTGGAGTTTTGCATGTGCTCTCCTTCGTGCCCGCGTGGGTTCTCGCCGAGCACTCCGGTTTCCTCCCACAGTCTAGACATGCTGCTGCATAGGTTAATTGGCCTGCCGAATAAATTGCCCCCGTTGTCCTGTGATGAACTGGCGTCCTATCCTGGGTATAGCCCTGCCCTGCGCCCTGTGTCTGCCGGGATTCCACCAAAAGGACGTGGACCTTCGCAATGCCGCCATTCTCATCCGGTTGGTCGCGACCCATCAGTGTGCCGCGAGCGCCATCGTGTGACCCAGGTGGGGCCTTGGATGTGCAAGAGGTTGAGAAGCCCCGAGCTAGCGCAAAGAAGGAGGTCTTCCCCCAAAATGACCTTCGTTTTTATTTAACAGCAAAAACATTGTGTGGTTGTTACACATTAACCTACAGGCTTGGACCGCGCTTGACTTGAGACTCCGCGTGTCAAAGTTAATAATCCGTCCTGAAATCGAAACGTGCGCAGGATACAAAGCTCTCTCCGCTAAACCCAAAAAAGCCACGGCTGTACCTTTGACCGCCGGTATAAAACAACAACTAGGTAGGCATAACAAGAGTGAACCGTAGTGCTCTCCTCCACATGGGATTAAAAAAACACACTCTTTTCGGTGATTCTTCAATTGATGGTTGCTCTTCAGAGCTGTTCTTTCGGGATAGCCGTGTCACTGAGCGATCTCCCTCTCTCCTCCGATGTTTCGCCTCCCACGCTGGAAGCGTGCCAAAGCCTGACGATGCTTCCAACGCGGGAGGCGAAACGTCGCGAGAAATAGAGGGAGATCGCTCGACACGGCTATCCCCGAAAGAACAGCTGTAAAAAGCAACCGCCACGAATCGAGACGTGAGAACCTACATCAGTACAGATTCTTCAATTCTCGGTGAAGTTGCCTAATCAGTCTGTTATCAAGGATTTGCGCAAGCGTTACTTTGCATCGGGTATTTGTGCGTTTGCCAGGTTGCAATACGCCGTGTGCTTGGCGTATTTTACAAGGGCTTGTTGTTGTCCTTAGCTTTGAGACAGAGCCACCACTGATCCATGTAAACTGCGTTTCACGCGACTGACCCTGGAGATATAATTTACTTTGTTATCTAATGAAGAAGAGCAGCAAAGGGGATTCCTGTGTTTTCTACAAGTTCAAGCAGACGTTTATGTTTGTACAGCATTGCAGTGGCATGGGCTTATGTTCATTCGTTCATTATCAGTATCCGCTTAACCCTGTAGAAGGTCGCGGTGAGCCACAGCCTATCCCGGCGGGCACAGGGAACAAGGCAGGGCTATACCGAGGATGGGACGCCCGTTGCAGGGTATCGAGGGATATTTAGTCAGGCCAATTAATCTAGACAGCTGCATGCCGCCTCACAGCAAGAAGGACCCGGGTTCGAATCCCGGCTCGGGTGCCTTTCCGTGTGGAGTTTGCATGTTCTCTCCGTGTCCGCGTGGGTTTTTGCCGGGCACTCCGGTTTCCTCCCACAGTCCAAACACATGCTGCAACAAAGAATTAATTGACCTGCTGACTAAATTGCCCCCGGTGCCCTGTGATGGACTGGCGTCCCATCGTGTGTACAACCCTGCATTGCGCCCTGCGTCTGTCGGGATAGGCTGCGGCTCACCGCAACCCTGTACAGGATTAAGCGGCTTCTGACAACGAATGAATATAGTTGTTTATTATTATTACAACAGAAAATACCTAGTGAGCTTGCAAGCTGCGGCTGCAGGATTCCTGGGACACAACAAACTCAAGCGGAGTGCGCATGCGCGCGCAGGTGGCTGCACCTTGCACACTTAAGTTCAAAGAGCCCGGAGCAAAACGCCAGCGTGGTAGACAAAGACAAAGATCCCCCGTATAGCCTTAACAGACTGTAGGGTCAAGTGCCGTTAGCGAGCAGCACCTATGGAGGTCGAAACGGCACACGAGGAGGTGGCTGACCGGCACCACGCCCGGCCGCCTTTGTCTCCCTAGTGGCAATGTTTACACACCGCGCTAGGTACTCATTTTGAGGTCGAGTCGACCTAGGGGAGTACCGCTTCAGAAAATCGTCACTGAATGTTGGCCGTGAGCGGGATTCGAAATCGGGTAAAAGCCAGGTTTCATAGCCCGGCGCGCTAACCACCAAGCCACCGCTCCCCCACGATGGTCGACCCACACGCACGCACGCACACAAAGCGCTCAATCATTCCGACCTTACGCAATCCCGAGCGGAGAGATCAAACACCTGCTCGTGGGCGTGAATCGTGTTTCCTGTCCAAGGCGCCTCTTGACGGCGGTCGCTCTACTGAATGCCACTAGTTACAAGCGCCGGCTTGCCTTCCTCACGGAGCCGGTTCGACACACACACACACAACGCGACGCAGCGTCCCGGTTCTACAGGCGCATTCGTGTCGGGACTTTTCCGCGTGTTGTTCGACTTGCCCCGACAACTAAAAGAGCGTGGTTTGTTCCATCTGGTTAATCTCAAGACCCTTCGTCACTCGCGCGCCTTCAAAACACGTATCGACCGCAATGATTTGAGAGCGGCTGTAATACGAGGGGCAGGTAAATGTCACGCGCGTGTCAAAAGGAGCGACAGTTACTATCGCGCGCTACTAGCGGAGTACCCGTCCTACGGTTGATGTTGCTTGAAGCGTGTTACGCGTCGAATTTACCTCCCTCGTTGATAATGTTTCTCTGCAGACACGACTGCCGTTGACCTGGCTCTCTGAACGTTCAGACGAGTAATCAATAAGTGGGAATTTGCTTTCCAAAGCGGTTCCTTTTGGGATAGCCGTGTCGAGTTCTGAGTGAGTTTTGGGCAAAACGTCGCTAGAGAGGGAGATCGCTCGACACGGCTATCCCGAAAGAACATATCTGAAGAGCAAACCATCATCGACCTATCTATCTCGAAAGAGCGGCTCTTAAGAGCGATGCTGATGATCCATCTCACATTAATAATAAATGAGAAACAGCCGCCATTCGTTTTGAGACGATGCTGCAAAACTTTGTTCATTGACGAAAACGATGACTATCAGAAGAAAGAAGGCCGCGTTGCGAACTCGTTTCCACGCAGACATTCTTAAAGCAACGCTAGTTAAAGATGAATAGCCTTTTCAAACTTCACTGCTCCCATTTCCTTTCTGGGACCCCCGTGGATGGCTTTGGATCTTTGCGTTTGCTTTACATTAATGACCCAAACTCTATTAAACTTTCTAAATTCTCAGCTGGCGCTTGCTTCCAAGTACATTACACACCCCGCGTGGAACCAGTTTCATCTCCAGCTAAGTTTGCATATTTCACAATCGTTCGATCCCACGCATCCCTTTGCTTGCTTATGTCTTACGTGGCCAGTTTTGCACGTGAAAATAGCACACTATGATAAATACTCATACGGCAAAACAGGCCTTTAAAGGAATTCTCTAAACAACCAAATGCAGGATCTTTCTAGCAAACTGTCTTGAAAAACGCTCCAAGATGGTTGCTCTTCAGAGTTGTTCTTTATGGATAGCCGTGTCGAGCGATGCTTCCAACGTGGGAGGCGAAACGTCGCGAGATAGATAGATGTTTATTATTACAGCAGAAAAATACCCAGTGAGCTCGCAAGCTCTTTACGGGATTCCTGCGTCACTTCAAACATGCGAATTGAGATCGCTCGTCACGGCTATCCCGAAAGAACAGTTCTGAAGAGCAACCGTCATGAATCGAGCCGTGACAAACCTACGTCAGACGCTGCAAAGTTTCCGTGTAAATCGTACGATTTACAATCACCAGTTCATAAGCCTTTTCCTGTTGAGATAATAAACGTTTTAGTATGATTGCCTTGCAATAAACACTCTTGTCAGGGGGTGTACAGCAAACATGTACACCACGCTGAGTGAACAACAGGCTAAAGCACGGAATACAGAAGTTGCCTGCCACGTCACTTCCCAAGAGTGTTGTCTAACAAGGTGGTGCACTAGTAAAGCTCAGTTTAAGGGTTTAGGTCACGTGAAAAAATATGTAAGTGTTGTATACCCGTCGATATGTTGGAGAATCAAGCGGGCACAAACAGCACTTACCTCCAAAGATATAAAATATTTTTTCACATGGCCTAAACCCTTAAACTGAGCTTTACTATGGATAACACTGATCATGAAAGACTTCGAGTTAAATTCAAGGTGGTGCACTGCTCGCTGCGAAAGTTCTGCGAAGATATGTCTGCGTCTCGGACAGCAATCTCGACCCGACATTTCGGATTCCGGATGAGGGGCTCTACGAACTAAATGATTAACGATACCCTGATGAGATGAGTCAGTTGAGCTATTGCGTATTTAGCGTTAGTCTATTTTATAGTTTATAAAGCATTTGCCAATTTTAAAAGCACGGCGCTTATCTTGCAGCTTAACTGATTATCAATAATTATAATGATATCGTTAATAACGCGCCGCGCAAATTCCGTGTCTGGTAATGACGAGACGGAGATCCAGAGGCGCAAGAAAACCGCTGAGAAGCTGGGGGGGGGAGGGTCAAGGCAGCCACACAGTCAGCCGGTGCCAACAATTTGCCAGACACCTGCATCCTATATGTTACGAAGCTATCGGCCAAGTAATTAACGAGTGGTTATTTTTTTCAAGTTGTGGGAGGAAACCGGAGAACCCGGAGGAAATCCACGTAGAAAATTGGAACAGCACACAAACTGGTCACAGCAAAGGCGCCCGAGGCGGGAATCGAACTGCCTCGGGCAGGACTTTCTTTCTGCGAGGCGCGGATGTTACCGCTGCCATAACCACCCAGCCGCGGTTTGACCGAAGATAAAATAAAGGCAACCCTACATTTGTAATGTCCATCAATAATACAACGCGAGCGCTTAGAGACGTCCGCAAAATGAGCCCCGCAGAGTCATAAGCAAACAAATACATTCATGTATTCAAAGACAGAGACACAAAGATCCCCCGTGTAGCCTTAACAAACTGTAGGGGCAAGTGCCGTTAGCGAGTAGCACCTATGAAGGTCGAAACGGCACACGAGGAGGTGGCTGACCAGCACCACGCCCGGCCGCCTTTGTCTCCCTAGTGGCAGTGTTTACACACCGCGCTAGGTACTAATTTTGAGGCTGAGTCGACCTAGGTGAGGCCCAGGAGCGGTTCAGAAAATCGTCACTGGTGTTGGCCGTGAGCAGGATTTGTAGCCCAGCGCGCTAACCACTGGGCTACCGCTCAGTGTGTGTGTATTCCCACACACACGCGCGGACAAAGATTCCCCGTGTAATGTAAGCTGCACGGGTTGTTTGGGCTAAGTGCCGTCAGTGAGCGACTGTGCAGGCACACGAGGGGGTGGTGTGTAAGCGTCTCTCCGATGCAAGATATGGGAATTACACCTTCCCACAGGATAGACCGATGTATATTATTCTTATTAAGGCAGAAAATACGGAGCGAGCTTGCAAGCTCGGAAAGCGGGATTCCTGCGATTCAACGCCGGCTCCTGTCTCCAGGCGCGTCGCAGCCGCGGGTGTTACGGGTGTTGCGACACCCGCACTTTTTCAGAAACAATATTCCACCCCACCACTTTTTCCTGAGGTAGTTTCGTATCACATGTTGCGACACCCGCACTTTCACGCAAACATGATTTCATCCCCCCCACTTTTTCCTGCTACACCCGCGGCTGCGACGCGCCTGCCTGTCTCTAACGATGGCTCCCGTCTAACGCATTAAACGAACGTATATTAATCGGACCTCTTATTCAACGGACTTCGGAAGCAACGGACGCTGTCCGCTACTTACTCGACAGCAAGTCTGCGGTGGAAACAACGATAGTGTTCAGCAAGTACAGGTGTCGCATTATGCGGGCGGCACGGTGGCGTAGTGGGTAGCGCTTCCGCCTCACAGCAAGAAGGTCCCGGGTTCGAATCCTTGGTGTTCCCCTGCCTTGCGCCCAGTGTCTGCCGGGATAGGCTCCGGCTCACCGCGACCCTGTATAGGATTAAGCGGTTTCTGAAAATGGATGTATGGATGGCTTAATCCCGTACAGGGTCGCGGTGAGCCGGGGCCCATCCCGGCAGACACAGCGCAGGGCAACGCCGAGGAGTAAATTGGAATTTGTGTGAGGGTACATCTCGCGCCGCATTTACATTCTAAGCGCGATCTTGTGTGTTTACAAAGGTTGGAGAACCACAGCTCTAAGCAAATTGCTAGGGGGGGTGGGGGTGTCGTTCTATTGGCGAGCAGCTAATAAAGTGTGCCAGACCCGGGAACCGTGGCCAAGTCAACAAGCTGCGCCGCATCTTTGTTTCACCGGCACGGCTGTTGACACACCGGCTCGGGATATTCACGCCGCGATGAGCTGACCGGGTTGACTCGGTGGAGGAGGCTCGCGGAGACGCAATGATGGCGAAATGTCAGCGCTACATCGTGCAAGAACGAAACCCCAAGCGCAATCATAAAGTAAAGAGTAATTATATTACACGGAACAAAAATAACCAATGATTCCGATAAATTAATAGGAGACACAACAGACTGATGCGAGGCGGCAGCGCTACTCACCGCGCCAACGTGCCGCTCCCTACCCTCTTCTTCTTCTTTGCGATTCTTGGAAGCACTATGGTCAGCTTCTGGACATCGTTGTTATTGTACTGATGTAGGTTGGCACGGCTCGAAGCATGATCGTTGTTTTTCAAAGCTGTTCTTTCCGGATAGCCGCGTTACTGAGCGCTCCATTTCGCCTCTCACGTCGGAGGCATTCTCAGTCGCCCTGAGTTCCGAGTGCGGGTGAACTCTGAATGTGGATCCGTGTTTTAATAAGCGAGACTAGAGTAGAGAACCCGTTACGTGTAAATACTGTGCAGCGCTTTGTGACCCTCGGGTGAAAGGCGCTATATAAATGCTATTATTATTATTAATGCTGATTAACTCTTTCGGTGCCCTGTCGACGCCGATCGACATTATTGTTCCATCGTCCACTGTGCCCTGTCGACGACCGTCGACACGTTATAGTACTGCCTTACAGTTCATTTTATGAATGAATGATAGTTCCCAAAGTTGTCTTCCTTTCTCACATTTCTCAGCACTAGGCCATATACTTGAGTCTTGGAGGCATACAATCAAGGAGTCTGAGTTGGCCCGTTTACACTCACATCCGCTTGCAATGGCCCACCCTCAATATATTCTACCTATACACCTATATCCTACAACCCCGTGGGCCGCCGGTGGTCTCTTACGGCCTGCGTTGGGCTGCCATTAAATTCTGACAAGACACGGGGTGCGGGTTAGGACACATCCGCAGCTCCGCGTCCTGGTCGGGCGAGTGGGTGGGTGGGTGGTGGTGAGCACAACTGTCAACGCTCACAGCGAAAAGCAACGTCCGGACAGCCGCAGCGGTGCGTGCGGTGACGGCAGCTATGTGTTGTGCTCGGCCACGGGCCTCATTCCAACAAAGTTTCATTCACCGCTTCGGGCATTTCTTGAGCTGACCTGCTTTGACTGTACGCAGTGCCGTGTGTCACTCTAGCCCCCGGGAGAAGTGCTACAGACGGCGGGTTTTTAGTTCCTGAGAATTCGGAGCCAGTTCTTGTGCAAAACGAAATGCGAGCGCGTGCCTGAGATTGTTTTTGTTTTAATCGAATATCAGTCTGTCCCGTTTGTTTTACTTAAGCTGGAAGGCACCGTTGAGCTGTGTAGGTTTTTTTTAACAGTTGTCCAGCGGGGAGCGATCAGCAGGTTAGCAGATAACTTGGGCTATTCCAGTGGTTCCCAAACGTTCTCGGCGCCCTTAGTGTGTCAGGATTTTTTTTTTTCTACGGCGCCCAAAGTCAGAAAAAAATAATATGGCATAGATCGAATTATTTGGAATATCCCCGCGGCGCCCCTGTGAGTTAGCTGCCGCGCACACTTTGGGAACCAGCACCGGGGGGCCAGTTAACCTAGCATGTCTTTGGACTGTGGGAAGAGACTGGAGTACCCGGCAAAAAACCCACGTGGACACGGGGAGAACGGTCTAAAACTCCACACAGAAAGGCGCCCGAAGTGGGAATCGAACAGCCCCGGGCAGGAGCTTCTTTCCGTGAGGCTCGGATGTTACCGCTGCGTCATGCTGTGCTTTATCATCTCACAGGATCTGAGAGGCTCGGCAGAGTTGAGCTCGCATTACTACCAGACTAGGGGATGCATTGGCGTCTCTCGTTACAGACAACCGGTGAGCTTCGTGTTGGTCATTGGATGTTTAGATATTTTTCAGGATAGCTCTTGCTAGAATTTTAGAGCGATTCATTGTGAATTCCTACGGTTGGATATATTGCTCTAAATCGGTGGTTCTGAGGTTTTGCTGCAGCCTTGCACCCCTTTGGTTCTCAAAATATGTTCTCGCAACCCGTATTAAATAAATAAATATATGACATAACAACTGATGCAGTTTTCAATGCTCGATTCATGATGGTTGCTCTTCAGAGCTGCTCTTTCGGGATAGCCGTGTCGAGCATAACCGTGATGCATCCAACGTGGGAGGCTAAAGATCACAAAGGAGGGACGGTTATCCCAAAACAACAGCTGTCGAGACAAAAAATCTCACGCATCGAGCCTTGAAAACCTTCAGCAATACCTAGAGAAATTATCATTGGAACACAAGCTAGAAATCGGTTTCACACGCCAATTTTTTGTTGTCAAGACATTCCTGTGTTGGAAACTCACCCAAAAGCCACCCTGTTATCAGTCGGCTTAGTTATGTTGGCAGCCAACGAAAGAGAATACAAGTTTCTTCTTTAAAGATTAATTCTGTTTACATATTTCTCTAACGGCCTTTTTCCCCCGAAACACTATCCGCGGACAGATACAAAGGGAAGCAAAGCCTGACGCCAGTTAACGTTTTAGCGAGCCGCAGCTCTGGCTGATAAACTCCGATATGGATTGCTACAGTACCTTAAATCCCTAAGGTTTGCCGGTAACATGATCTCCAAAACAATTGGTGCTTGAAGTTTGTTTAACATCTTATTCTCGCGTGTGGCCGGGGATTCTCAAGGGAGCACTTTGACAAGTCACAGAGCTGGTAGAGCGACGTATAAATGGCAGCAAGTTCATGGTCACAGGCTTGTTAGCAACGATGCCACAAAGCACCGTCGTATTACATTTGGTTCCCACCTGATTTAGCGTATTCAATGTCTGAACGGTAACAAAAAAGTGAGAATTTGCTCCCAAGCGCTGCTCTTTTCGGGATGGGAATACTGTAGTACAATTTGTAACGCGCGCAAATTCCACGCCTGGTCATAGACGAAACACGGTTACAGAGGCGCGAGGAAGTTCACAGGGATGGGGGGTGAGTCAGCCACTGCTTCCTATACATTACAATGTTATCGGCCAGTTATTTAACGAGTGTTTATTAGTTGTGGGAGAAAACCGGAGAACCCGGAGGAAACCCACGCAGAACAGGGGGAGAACACACAAACTCCACACAGAAAGGCGCCCGTGGTGGGAATCGATCGAACCGCCTCGGGCAGGACTTTCTTTCTGCGAGGCGCAGATGTTACCACTGCGCCACCCTGCTGAGTTATGGTCAACTCACAGCGGCTAAAGCTCTGTACCTGGATGCTGGGCAGGTCTCTACCGACAACCGTGAGTTACGAAAATAATAATAATAAAGATTTAAACTTCCCAAAGCTGTTCTTTTGGGACAACCGTGTGGAGTGCTCCCCCTCTCTCCTTCACGACGCTTTGCCTCCAACGTAGGAAAGCAATTATCACGCATCGAGCTGTGAAAATCTACAGCAGTACAACAAATCGACTTGTAAACAGACCCAGAATCTCGCTTGGACCCGGAGAAAGAACGACTCGGAGGCGCGAGCAGGAACCACAAAGACGTGGGCAAAGCAGCAGCTACTCTGTGAGCCGCCGCCGAATTCCACCCCAAGCTCTGCAGTCCTCTATCTATGAAGGTGGTATCGGCCAATTAATGAGCGTTAAACAGCCTGCGTTCGTGCACTCAAATACAGTGTAAAGCTACATAAAATTGCGTCTTTACCGAAGTCATAAATTCACAATGCCGTGTGAGATGTACCTCGAACTCGAGTTCACAGAATAATAATGACTGCAAGTCCAAGCGAAATAAGTTTCCGTGGCACGAGAGTTAATCTATGATGCGGTCAATAAACAGCGGAAAAGTCACACTTTACCTCTGTGCAAGGTGGCGACAATAATCGTGCCAAGTCGTACCCTATTCGAGGCAGAAAAGCGCCGGCTCACACAGTATATGGGTGATCTATCGATTCTCACGTTGTTTTGTATTTTAAGTTGTGGCGTATTGTTTTGCCAGTAAAACTTTTCTCGCGTGAAATAGTTTCATCTCAAAATTCCAACCGTGCATGTGGGTCTATATCCATCACTACCCATTGGAATATAGTTAAACTTAACAAGCATTTTTTTTTTAACATATAAAAACAAGTGAGTTCAGACTCTCTTGGTACACTACACAACCAAGTTTTGCGAACTCAGCTGATGATGGCGGTGTAAATCGTGCAACTATCGGCGATGTGCACGCGGGTAATTACATAACCAGATTAACAGTTTGTAAGCACTTTTTTGCAACTTTAAACGCTCTTTAATAATGCACGAGACTTTAATTTAAAGTCGTTGCTTAAACTGGTGATCAAATCGGTAAACTTTAGTTTGTAAATTCCCCCGAATCAATTTTTGTTCATACGTAGAACCAACTTGTTTCTTCTGAACTAGCACAATAACTAGCCCTCGGGCCCGATCTTGTTCCAAGCGTGTAACCTGCGAGCGCACGCGGTATTTTCTGCTGTAATAATAAACATTTACGGATAGGACCGAGGACACAGAACATTGACAACACATTCCCAGCTGTCACCCACTTCCTAATCGTTGGTCATGACTCACGGGCAAAGTTTTCACCAGCTCGTGTTTGTAAAGCTTAAGTCAAGCAAAGCCAAGCCAAGCTCCAAGCCAAGACAAGTCAAGCCAAGCCAATCCAAGTCCTTCCATGTATGTGCCGAAGCTGGGGGTTTCAGAGAATGGCGGCGCGTTCCGACGCAGCGGCTACTCTCGGACCAAACGCTGCGGTGTCTTCACGTTCGTTTTTGTCTACGTCTTCATCAAGATACAAGCACGGCCGTCGGTTTCTGCTAGTCATTTGCAGAAACGGAATTTCGATCCTCTATATGTCCTGCACATATGGCAGAATTATAATTATAATAATAGCATTTTATAGAACGCCTTTCACCCGAGGGTCACAAAGCGCTGCACAAGGGCCGCTTATTGACAAATCAAGTTGAATTTAATTCAATTGGAACGTGCGTGCGTGATGTAAATGGAAGCCTACACTGCCACACAGTGGCACGTTTAGAGGCCGCCACACAATGCTGTGCGAAGTCATTCAGTCATTGTGAGCACCCACTTAATCCTGTAGAGGGTCGCGGTGGGCCGAAGCCTATCCCCGGCAGACACAGGGCGCAAGGCAGGGCTAGAACCAGGATGTCACGCCAGTCCATCGTAGGGCACCGGGGACAACCGAGTCAGGACAATTACCCTAGGCGGCAGCGTGTGGGCAGACTGTGGGAGGAAACCGGAGTGCCCGGTGAAAACCCACAGGGATACACGAGGAGACCATTCAATTATGCAAACTCCACACAGAAAGGCATCCCAGCCGGGAGTCGAACTAGGGAGGTTGTTTTTGCTGCTGGGCAGCGGTGCTACTCAGAGCGTCACCGTGCCGCAAGGTGCAGTCGTGTTAAACGCGATTCCAAATCCACCACTGGGTGGCAATGTGATTCCATCTGACGATACACGCAAACATAAACCGCAGTCAGGCAGTCAGGGCACCACCTCAGTCATTCGATCCGTGATCTGCGCGTTCCTCGGCATCATTCCCCTAGCACGCACCCACACAAACATACCCCCCGCGCGCTATCCATCCCGCTGCATGGTCCAGGCTCCTGATCCGTGTCCAGGCGCGTCGCAGCCGCGGGTGTTGCGGGTGTCGCGACACGTGCACTTTCACAGAAACATGAATCCCCCCCCACACACACACACTTTTTCCCGTGGTAGTTTCATATCGTTTGTTGCGACACCCGCACTTTCACACACACATGATTCCATCCCCCCCCGTTTTTCCTGCAACACCCGCGCCTGTGTGTCATAGCCGACAGGACACGTTATTGATGGTTGCCCTTCAAAGCTGTTCTTTCGGGAAAGCCGTGTCACTGAGTGCTCTCCCTCTCGCGACGTTTCGCCTCCCACGTTGGAAGCATCCTCAGGTGCTTGAGTGTGCGGCTCACGACATGTCCCGTTTTGTGTGCCTCCAAGGTGGCAACCGTATTTACAACTAACAATTGCATTCCCTTCAAACGGATATCAACATGCCCATATCTCAAGCGGCCTTTTAGTTATTAAATATCCTACGATCTCAGTAGGGGAAAAAGTCCTGAATGCTTTGTATATGTCTCATCTCCATCTCATTTTCAGAAACCGCTTAATCATGTACAGGGTTGCGGTGAGCCGGACCCTATCCCGGCAAACACAGGGCGCAATGCAGGGCTGTACCCAGGATGGTACGCCAATCCATCACAGGGCACCGGGGACAATTTAGTCCGTAGGCCTATGCAGCAGCTTGTCTTTGGACTTTGCGAGGAAACCGACGCAGACACGGGAAGAACATGCAAACTCCACACAGAAAGGCACCCGAGACGGGATTCGAACCCGGCTAGGCCGTGTTGTGAGTCGGCGGCACTACTCACCGCGCCACCGTACGCACCACCCAGATGATGTTTAGCTCACGTTATACCAAATACCACCGTCACAAAATATCGGTACAACGTAACTGATATTCAACAGGTAGGTCTTACCTTGGTCTATTGTCACAACGTGTCCAGATGAATATCTTCCACGCGAATAGATATTTCACAAAAAATGTATATTAAACAAAAACACGTTATGGAGTCTTAGGAGCAAACATTATGGAGTCTCGGTAACACAACTTTCTGCGCCCATAAACGCAACTCCATTTTGAACACGTGCAGCTATTCCTTGTGCTTCAAGTCTTCAGCTCTTCCGGAGGGCTGGCGGGGAAAAACCGGAATCAAACAAGTTTGGCGACTCTGCATCATTGAAGTTGACCAGCTGTGAAGACGGGGTGGCAATTATTAAATCTGCGCTCGTTTGTGAATTCAATTATGCGCCCGTGCCCTTGTTCCATCAACTCTTGATTAGGGGGAAACCACATTAAATCCACACTCCTGTCCAGGTGGGAAATGCCGCACCCTCCAATCTGTCCACTTGATTAATGCTAATGCGGTGCTTGTGCGTTATAATTACATTTACGCACGAAGTAACGATGTAGGTTTTTCACGGCTCGAGGTACGGCAATTGCCGTCCGTAGCTGTTCTTTCGGGGTAACCGTCTCGAGTGTTCCGTCTCTCTCCTTCGCGACGCTTTGCCTCCCACGTTGGTGGCATCAGCGAGCTTTTCTGAATGGTTCAGCTGAACCGAAGTAGAGAGCATACATCCATCCATTTTCAGAAACCATCCATCCATCCATTTTCAGAAACCGCTTAATCCTATACAGGGTCACGGTGAGCCGGAGCCTATCCCGGCAGACACAGGGCGCAAGGCAGGGGAACACCGAGGATGGGACGCCAGTCCATCGCAGGGCACCTGGGGCAATTTTACTCAGTAGGCCAATTAACCTGGCAGCATGTCTTTGGACGGTGGGAGGAAACCGGAGTGCCCGTGCGTGCCGCCCCCCTTCCAGCTTAAATACAAACTGCATGACAGAGCTCTTCATGACTCAGCAGAGGGGAGCGAATGATCCCGCAGTGAGGCAGGTCAACTGTTGTACACCTGCAGCGCTAACCTTTGCAAATCGCTGCATCGATGTAGGTTTTCACACGGCATGATTCATGATGGTTGCTCTTCAGAGCTGTCCTTTCGGGATAGCCGTGTCACTGAGCGCTCTCCCTCGCGACGTTATTGACATGCCGTTCTCTCCGCGGCCCTCGTGCGGCGCTTTGTGACCCTCGGGTGAAAGGCGCTCTATAAATGCTATTATTATTATTATTACGCCTGATGATGCTGCCATCGTGGGAGGCGAAACGTCGCGAGGGAGAGAGCGAGATCGCTCAGTGACACGGCCATCCCGAAACAACAGCTCTGAAGAGCAACCATCAATCGCCGGATCGTCACCGAATGACCGAACGATTCTCCACCGCTGGATGCAATCGGCACTTCCACAGCCGATGCTGCGTGATTCCGGCCACACAGCGGGGAGCTCCACGCTGTGTGGCCTTCAGACACTCGGCTCAGCAGCGTAGCGGGGGGAAAAGAACTCCTCCCTATTTTTGTTTCCCAGATACGTCCACGCAGCACTTTGAAAAGGTCACTGCCCAGAATATAGGAGGCTGACATACCAACGCTTGCTACATTAGCCCGCACAGACAGAGGAACCGGGTATCTGCCTGGCAGATTGACTTTCACATTTAAATTCTCCGACCACCGTTAAAGCACTACGGTTTCCTCCCACCGTAAAAAGACATGCTTGCAGGTTAATTGGCCTACTAAATAAATTGCCCCAGGTGCCCTGCGCTGGACTGGCGTCTCATCCTCGGTCTTCCCCTGCCTTGGGCCCTGTGTCTGCCGGGGTAGGCTCCGGCTCACCGCGACCCTGTGCAGGATTAAGCGGTTTCAGAAAATGGATGGATGGGAACGCCTGGGAATCCCCCTCCAGGAAGAGCTGGAATCTGTTGCTGAGGAAAGGGATGTCTGGTCCACTCTCCTTGGACTGCTGCCACCGCGACC
>JAZEWU010000032.1:1911301-1926926 GCA_036362915.1 Geotria australis | reverse complement strand
GCTCGTCCAACACCAGCCGTCATGCGGGGAAACTGACACGCGGGTGCTGCGTGGAGTCTAAACTTAGCAAGGTGACTCCACAAAGTATCGAGCTCGTACATCGATATGCCCCCGGTCTGGTCGCGGGAGGTCGTGTCCTAATTTTACGACGCGGGCAACGGCAGATGCCCTCTCCTGGAAACTGCGTTTCTAAACTATGCCCTGGAGTGCAGCACTTTAAAAAGTTACCGTCGTTCACTCAATAACAACCCCGTCACCTTTGTAAATCAATCAGCCAGGGACAACACTATGGGCAGCTGAAGGTTACTGCGGTGTCCGTACCGTGACAAGAGATGGGCCGTTTGAATGGGATTCAAACGGATCTGCATCACCACTTCAGTCATTTGCTGATCACCGGCATGAAAATTGAGTGCAGTGTTACTGATGTAGGTTTTCACAGCTCAATTCATGAGGGTTGCTCTTCCTTCACAGCTGTTCTTTCGAGATAGCCGTGTCGAGCGCTCTCCCTCGCGACGTTTCGCCTCCAATGTTGGACGCTTCCAATGTGGGAGGCGAATGGATGCTTCCAACGTTGGAGGCAAAACGTCGTGAGGGAGAGCGCTCGACACGGATATCCCAAAAGAACAGCTCTGAAGAGCAACCATCAATTGAGTGCAGTCTTAACTATTCTCCTAAAGAAATGGAACACACCACTGTGCTTCAATGAAGATTGCACAACTATAACAGGGTGCAAGTAAAGCTGCAGCCCCGCAATCACCGGCTCACGCTACTGCTGACAGAAGGCCCTCCATTAAAGCAAGCCCTATTGAGCGCTTTCACGTGAAATCTTGCCTACTATTCCACGTCGGCCAGAAGAACAAATACCGTGGATAAAAATGACAATTCGCGACGGCAACAAATGAACGACGTAAACAAGAGGATTACGGGGGGACGCGGGCGCGCGACGCAGGAGGGACACTCACGCCTTGATGGACTCGGTGACGGAGCCGATCTGGTTCACTTTGAGCAGCAGGCAGTTGCAGGCCTTGACATCCACAGCCTTCTGGATGCGCTTGGGGTTGGTGACGGTCAGGTCGTCGCCGACGATCTGGATTTTGGTGTTGCTGGTGATCTTGGTCCAGGCTTCCCAGTCATCCTGGTCGAAGGGATCCTCGATGGACACCACTGTGCGAGCACAAACAAACACACACCAGAGACAAGAATATGCTTGTTTAGCCGGCAGCGAGATCCGTGAAAGCATGGTGCACGAGTGGGTGGTGGCAACTCGCGTGTTTGTTGTGTCGCAGGAGTCCCGTAAAGAGCTTGAAAGCTCACTGGGTATTTTTCTGCTGTAATGATAAACATCTATCTAGCTATCTATGCCTGGCCACCTCGGATGTTAACGGACTGCACCAAGCCTCTTTATGCATTTGTTACAATTATTACTATTATGTAATACGTTTCGAGAGTGGCCGCACAGTGAAAACAAAAGCAGGGATACACACTCAATGTGACAAACGCTTCTTGGGGACAAGGGCCATTATCACCAACATTGTCAGAACCCACTTAATCCTGTAAAGGATGACTATGAGCAGGAGCCTATGTCGGTAGACACAACGCACGGTAACGCTTTACCCTGGATGGGATGCCAGTCTATCGCAGGGAACCCGGGGGCAATTTATTCAGCAGGCGAATTTACCTAGACAGCAGCATGTCTTTGGACTGTGGGAGGAAACCACAAGTGCCATTGGTGGGAATATATTCAGGGCAGCACGACACACTCGAGGGTGGTGTGACCAGCACAAGCCCCAGCTACCCGTTTACCTGGCGGTGATGTCGAAACATCACGGCAGGTGCTCGCATAAAAGCTGGCATCAAGTCAGTGGTGGGGGGTGAGGAGGCAGGGGACACGTTAAGATGTTCCCTGCAAACAATATCGTGTGTGGCCAGGAATCGATCATAGGTGGCTGGGAATGTTAGCGCGGTGTGTGATATACACAACCCACCACTGCAACTGCCATTCTTCCACGGTTAGTTGCTGGCAGTTGCGTCACCACAGCGCATGTGCCAGGCCATATGCCTTTTGAGCCCATGTGAAGTTTCAAAGGCTCGCTGGCAGGCGGTTATGGGACAGACCCAGGTGCCATGTGGGCTGACAGACGATTGGAAGAGGCGCCACCTGCGCTCCCTACTGTGCCAATTTGCTGCGTTCCAGCCGCCCGGCACGCCGCTAATTTTTTTTTGTGAGCGACGCTTCTCCGCCGTTGTTGGAGGGCAGCCGCCTCCAACTGCCCAACGACGTGTTTTTCACAATCCTCCTCCACAGGAGGTCCGATCTCGAAACCGCCCGGTACCGGCCTTCGGGCACCATGCCGCGACCCTGTACAGGATTAAGCGGTTTCTGAAAACGGATGGATGGATTATTGCCACGGCGCATACGGCCTACCCGGGTAGTCCTTGGTGAAGCCGTGGTACAGCTCGGCCAGCTTGTCGGGGGTGATGTAGCGCTTGGGGTCGTCGGGTGACTTGAAGTCCAGGTCGTACATGCCCTTGCGGTAGAACTCGGAGGCGGCCACATCCATGCCGATGACGATCTTGTCGGGGTAGCCGGCCTTGTTGATGGCGGTCTTGAGCAGCTCCAGGGCTGGGTCACGCAACGGGCAGAGGGCAACGGAGGAGACGCGACGGTTACAACGGCCGTGAATACCCATTAGAACGTGCTGCGGGTTATCGATGAGAGTCGTGAGATGTAGCGGGAAACGAGCGCGTTATTTAGATGTGTATATAACCCCCCCACGGATGTACGTTGATGACAGGCGAAACGTTGCGAAGGAGAGGGGGACAGCGCTTGACACGGCTACCCCGAAAAACAGCTTTCAAGAGCAACCACCATGAATCAAGCAGAGGAAACCCACATCAGTACGGTACTAATAACATCAGTGTCCATTTGGACCACCAGTTCACGCCATCGTCAGTGGCGTCGGCCACGGGCGAGAATCCATCTCTGGAGTCGCCGGGTTCGTAGCCCGGTGCGCCAACCGCCACCGCTCCCCACGCACACCGCTGTTCAATTAGAATTAGCTTAAAGAGTGCAAAAAGGTTTAAACGGAATGCGACCAGCACCGTCAAGGCGGTGACCTCGGGCTTGTTAATCAACGCCGGATCACGTTCTCGCCTTGAGAGGAGAGGGGGGGCTCGGGAAGCTTAGGCTGGGTCCAAGCCAGTGCTCGACAGGCGTCCTCCGTCACTCGCGATTTGACCGGTTTTGTTGTAGAATTATTTAAAAAAAAAATGTTGATTTTCCGTTCTCTGTCGTTGTTGGCGTGCCATTCTCTCTGCACCCCTGTGCAGAGCTTTGTGACCCTCGGGTGAAAGGCGCTCTATAAATGCTATTATTATTGTTATTAAACCTTCAAAGCACCGTAAAATCTCCCAGCGTGCAGATCTACACGGAATAGGTTTAGGCCACCTTGACGCGCCGGACAAAGGTTAAACTGAAGTGCCATGAAAAGTATAATATCACTTAAGGTTGCGCTTCAGAGCTGGTCTTTCTGGATAGCCGTGTAGAGCCATCTCCCTCTCGACGTTTCGCCTCCCACGTGGGAAGCATCAATCAGGCATTATGGCAGGCAAAACGTCGCAAGAGACAGCGCTCGACACGGCTAGCCCGAAAGAACAGCTCTGAAGAGCAACCATCATGAATCGAGCCGCGAAAACCTACATCGCTCTCGCATTCGTTTAAAGCGAGCCTAACTAATTTGGAAAAAGTCAAAGTGGTCTCAAAAAATAAAAACTGCTTTATTAGCAGCAATGCAGATTCGGACCAAAACATTTTCTTTTAACGGTCACTGGAAAAGGTGCTCGCGGTGTCCAAAGACAACTCCGCTTTTATACGCGAACCTTAAGTTTCTACAAATAAAACAAAAATTGTGCTCACAACTGCAACTGCTTGGACGTGTTTAGAAAGCTGGGTGCAATTTCATAATGCAACAGTCGGCGAAACCAACTTGGAATACAAATACTCGCGTTGCCCGCAGTTTTGGCAGACGTGATCAGCATGGCTACAGCCACCACTGCTTGTCATCATAATTTACGGGACAACTGATGACTGATGGGAATAATTATTTCATTCATTATTGGGACCAAAGGACTTTTTTCTCCCCATTGTGGTTCTGTCCCCGTCAATGGAGGGCAGTGCAATCTGGGATGATGTGGAGCGAAATGGATGTGCAGTGCATTGTGGGGCTTAGGCATGCCCTGCCAATGACTGGTGTATTGTTTGGACAGGACAGGCATACAAAGAAGGAACCTTAACTTTTCAAGCAATTATCTGAAAACCGCACTGTATTTGTCTTTTGAATGCTCTTCCTTTTGCCGACTGGATTTGCGGAAGAAAATTATCTGTAAGTACAACTCAATACAGACTTTGACAGGAAAAACATGTTTTTATTATTATTAACGAGTCTCTCAATCTCTTGCAACGACTAAATCATCTGTGCCCTGAAGCAAGTTTATTTTGCTCAGGTAAAAGGCAAGCCTGGGCTTCTTTAAACCCACGTGACGACGCGCACATTGAAGAGCTCATTGCTATCCAAACCACAGTAATCACCTATGGAATTTTAGGGCAATCAGTTTCCATTATATAATTGTTGGTAAAGAGGTCGGAAACATGAATCACTCCGCTAAATAATACACGTCTATTCTAATTCACACCTATGGCTTGAACACCAAAGTTCTGGCTCAGTACACAAGACACAGGCACCAACACGCAAGCCACCCAGCCAGCGAAATGAGCTATCGGGCCCGTGTGCAAATTCCGTTGCATTCACACAGTACCCAGGGCCGAGTCTGGTGCGCCGAGTAATCGTGGGCCAGTGGCGCTGTGAGTAGCGCTGTAGCCTCACAACAAGAAGGCCCTGGATTCCTCGCTCAGGTGCCTGTGTAGGTTTTTGCCGGGTACTCCGGTTTACCCCCACATTCCAAAGACAAGCTGCCTAAATAAATATTCCTGACTAAATTTCCTCCGGTGCCGTGAGATGCTGTAACTTGCTTACCCAGACCCAACAGACAACTGTTAAAAAGAGCTGCATGGCTCAACAATCCCTTCTACCTTAAATAAAAAACTAACCGACTGTGAACTGGGCTAACGCCGGCGTTTGTTTTGCCGCCCGCTGCGGAGTCCGACGCGCCATTTCATCCGACGCGGCGCGGCTGGAGCGCGGTTGAGAGTTTGAAATAAGCCAGGCAGCACTTTTGGTAGGCGGTGAATTTTTTCATTATGCAAACACAATCGCAAATTCCTCCCCTAATCCGACCGCCGCTAAAAGTGAAAGAGAGCAGGCAGCCGCAAAATGCCCCCGTGGCTGCTACCCAAACAGGAGAGAATAGGGCGCTGGGGTGTGGCCAGTGAGCTTTGCACGTGGGGCGGACGCCGATCACAAAGGCAACCGTTTCGTAAGGCAGACGAGCCGCATGCACGCCCAATAAACTAACGTCCCGTGCTTAAATCATCACGCGACATCTAATAAAACCAACATGCATCAAACATTTACCACCTGAACACTTTCCGTGCAGTGTAACCAGTGTTGCATCGGACCAGAAAGTGTTAGCTCCATGTAGCACGCCGATTTCATCTTAAGCCGCGGCTAAAGCAAGCAAGGTCTATGTTCGTATCTATTACTACCAGCCGTATGCCATGCATGGAAATTCCACATTCTCGTGATAGAGCCAGTCTTTCATTGTGAAACATCCTTTAATCAGATGCAAGCAGTGCATGTTCCGTTTGAGCAGTGTAGTCTAACTTCAATGACCAGCAGGGCATGAGAAGGCCTTCAGACATCATTTGATTGATAAAAGGGGCTGTATATTATTTTGTTTGTTGCCAAATATTTGTTTCTAAACTTATGAATGGACGGCTTTGTCTTATTGTACATTACATAAATCCAACAGACACTGCCGGCATTATAAACATGCTAAACAATCATGTTTGAAGATGAAACGTGAGAAAGTTATATATTTTGCCCTAGAGGCACTAAGGGCACCATCTTATGTCACAAGCTCCTGGCTGTTTGACAGCTGCAAGAGACAAACCGCTTGGTGTTTCCTGTACACAAGGGTTATAGCAAGGGCTTTGTCAAACGCATCACTGCAGCTGTCCTAACACCTGACAATGTGACGTAGGAATATTTAAACATGCCGAGCATCAATGCATTGCGTGACAATCGTTTGTTTCATTAGGCTGCTGGCAAATATGGTGGGAACAAACATGAAGACAGTTCGACGCGAATGTTGCGTCTGTATGCGCTCAGTGGCTTTGGACACGTGTGAAAGCAGTTGTTGAGACGCGCAACAATGCAGTGGAGTATACGTGCCAATACGTTTGCCCTACATAACATTAACAAGCATCGAATTGTGAAGTCTGGGTGCAAGATCTTTATAGATCTCACATGCCAGATGGGAATCAAACTCTGGTCCCCGAGGTCAGTGCAAAATGCATTTCAATGCTGCACCACTGGGACACAAAATGGCACCCACTCCCAAGGTGCCTTTGCTACACATTGCCCGAAAGCCAAATCATTGCAATTGCGCGCAACGGATCGTTATGAAAACAAGTTGCGCTGTGTAAGCGCTGCAAACACACCAACCCCAATGACAGCACAGAGCGCCTGTGGCACCCATCTAAGACCGGCTACGGTGATTCCAAAATAACTACTCTGGCTTCTACCATGTGTTTGTAATATCCAACTCAATAAGGCTATTTTATCAGCCCTTTAGAGTGCGAGGGGTGAAGGCAGGCAAGGAATTGCTAATTACAAGATTAACGCTCGGCAATAGCCCGTTATACTTCGCGATCAATGTTACAGCAATATCACCTGCTGTCGAGCTACAAGCCGGCACATTCAGTTTTAATCAAATATTTTTTTACGGGCGGAATTTTACGAACGGAACCCTCATTAGACCGAAGACTGCTCATTTGACACAAGACCAAGGAGTTTTATTCGGGGGGACAGATAAAAAATGTAATTTCAAGCAGCCAAATTGGCCACAAACTAACAGACAGGGGCCCACTCTTGTCAAGGAGCAAAAACGAGGTTGTGTTTTAAAAAAAAAACCGCGCAAGTGCTGCCCATTTCGATAGCGAGACTAAAAACAACATCTAGTGGAAGTTTGAAGCCACAGCTTGCCGAGATAAACAAGAGGGCTCGCCTCAGCTACTGGGCCACCACTTAAAACAGGAAACATGCATCATAAGATTTAATGAGTATTCATTGGCTTCCAGTGACTGTTTCTGCTCACAAGGCTTGAGTGTGTGTGCAGGTAGTGTAATATTTTAGACTGCAAAAGGCTAATTGGTAATAAACAGGCAAAACCGTGCAAGGCGAAATGTGCTTTTTCAATTAACTTGGAATTCTTAACATTCAATAATAAACACTTGAAACATATTTACTCTAATTGGTCGTAAAATCAATATTAAAATAAGGACAGTAATTATTCGATTACAGCTCCTAATCAGAAGTTGCCCAACATTTAATGTTACATACACAGACCTATTACAAAACTTTAATTATGTTTATGCCAACTCGTAAATTGACAGGAATGTATTAGAGAAAGTACTTGTGATGCAAGCAAGGAGAACGTTAAGAGAATCAGGATTAAGCAATATTATTTTGATAAAAAAACCCACGGGTTTTGCCTTCAATCAATGTGCGGTGTCCACGCAGATTGCCCAAAATTATGTGGTCAAGTCGGAGACCGTTAACTGAAGGTGTGCATTTGATCGACGATGTATATCTTGTGAAAATGTTACATTGGGCATAGAGACAGACAGCATGAACAGTTGGAAGGAGCTATCATCTCAGGAGAATGTCAACCCAAAACATATTTAAAATTTGAATGAGTTAATTGCTCAGATGAAAATAGTGCAGAGACCCGTCTTGTACTCGGTTATGTCATTAATAAACGTTTATTTACGGACTACACTCACTTGTGTTTTTAAATGGAGAAGCAGACGTTATTATTATTCATATAATTTTCATGGTTGCTCTTCAAAGCGGTGTCGAGTGCTCTGCCTCTTTAAAGAGTAATCATCATTAATCGAGCCGCCAAAACCTACACAGTCACATAATCGTAATAAAAGTTTTTAATGTCGCATCAAACCATGTGGAGCAGCTGGTTGGCTCAAATTTCAAACCGACTGGGGACAGTGGATAATTAAAATATAGAAACCAACTGTTGTGGTCATTTGCCGCAGGAGAACTCTCAAAGCTCGGAGATGGAAACAAATAAAAATAGACTTGCATAACTCCCGGAAAATGGCAAAAAAACTGTCTATAATAAACCGCACTGAAAGTGAGGTTGGTGCCACCTGTGTCTGCTTTCAGCTTTCTTTGCATGTGGGCACTATTTAGTTATTATTATGAAACCAAAAGCCACTGGAATTTTTGGCAATGCCAGTCACCCAGATGCCTTAATAATCATCATATCGCACCAAGCGGACTTGTGGGCACAGTATCTACATTGTGGCACCACACCATGTGTTATGAAGCAACGGAAAATAAAGCAAAGTGTGTTTATTTTGTGCCAGTAAAACTAAGGAGATATTTACAGTTGACCATAGCAAACTAAAAGCAGCTGTCATTGTTATTTTGCAAACGAAACGTCTGTAAAACAGACGGCAACTTATCTTACGTCAGCTGGAATGGTATATTATGTTTGGTTTTTTTTACAATTGCTGATACCCAGTCGATGTAAGGGTGTGCTGCTCGGGAAAGTTACCAGAAGTGGTTGCGCAACTTGTCTGGACCCAAGTCATTTCCGAAGAGTAATAATAATAATAGCATTTTATAGAGCGCCTTTCACCCGAGGGTCACAAAGTGCTGCACAAGGGCCGCGGAGAGAACGGCATGTCAACGACAGAAAAAAAATATTAAAAAAATAAAAGCAACAAAAATTAAATGACTGAGGCTGCTTCGAATACACTTCTTCTTTGCGATTCTTCGAAGCGCGATGTTAAATTACAGTTTCCCATTTTCTTACACAGCCCCTTGCATTTCGAATACACTGAAAGGTCGTGAAACTGGCAATCTTAATTAAGAGCGGAAAAAAATCTGCCAGCGTCCCCTAAGATGGCCGTCACTTCCTTAAAGACAAACACGGAGGAAGACAGGTGCAATAGTCGGTTTGCAGACGATGCAACATAATGAAAATGTATTTTATAGATGCACCTGTGATTTTGACGATTATTTTATCGACGTTTTGTGTGCAAACGTGTTGTGTGGAAACACAACGCGTCAGTTAAAAACACTGGCAAGTTGCTCAAAGTGATTGCATCGTATTGTGAGGCGATCCTAAAGCGAGGGACCGCTTACACCGGGAGAAATCCCAACAGTCCAGCCCAGAATCTCAGCAGTGACGGGCCGAGCGCTCCGAGACAAAAACACCGCCTCCCCCTCGCAGTGACCCGTCGGCCCACCGACACTCACCTTCCTTGTTCTCCAGAATGTTGGGGGCGAATCCACCCTCGTCGCCCACGTTGGTGGCATCCTTTCCGTACTTCTCCTTGATGACCCCCTTGAGGTTGTGGTAGACCTCGGCGCCGATGCGCATGGCCTCGTGGAAGTTGGACGCGCCCACCGGCAGGATCATGAACTCCTGCATGGCCAGCTTGTTTCCGGCGTGGGAGCCGCCATTGATGACGTTGAAGGCCTGGTTTGACCCGCAGTGTGGCAGGAGAGACGTGGGAAGGGGGTGCGAATCCATATCGGCATTACGATAACAGAACACTGCTCAAAAGTTACATCTGTACAGACCCAGACTGAACGTCACGTGTAGACCTCAGCCAGGACCGTGCAGATCACAATCAGCCAGAGAACAACCAAGACAGACCCAGCGGATAGCACTAAACAGTGTGAAACCTCTTAAGAACTAGACGTTGAATAAGAACAAGGCTCACGCAGACAACAATCCACAATGCTAAAAAAACTTTACAGTTTTTTTACATTGTGGATTGTTGCATTGTGGATTGTTGTCTATGCAGACCACACGGACCAAAACAAAACCAATATGAAGACAAAGATCCCCGGTATAGCCTTAACATACTGTAGCGTCAAAGTGCTGTTAGCGAGCACCTATAAAAGTCAGCACTGCACATGAAGAGAAAGGCTAACCGGCACCACACCCAGTCAATCCAAACACACGCGCACACAGCTGAACACAACAACACATGCGGCTCAACGTGCGCTCCGCCGGCCTCAATCGCGACCACAGCCAGCCTCGCGTTATCCAGCGCACTCGGCCAGACCAGGGGCAAGCCAGGGTAGGCCACCGAGGTGGCCCAGCCGGACATCGCCACGGCTCTTACCGGCACGGGCAGGATGACCTCCTTGTGGCCGGCGAGGTCGGCGATGTGGCGGTAGAGGGGCACACCCTTCTCGGCCGCCGCGGCCTTGCACACAGCCAGGGACACGCCGAGGATGGCGTTGGCCCCGAACTTGGCTGCACACGCCGCGCACGCAGACACGAGAGAGAGAAAGTTATCGACGACCCGCATTCCTCCAGTTAGCCTGGCCCAAGCGGCACACGGCTTCAATTAACGATCAATCGGCCGGAGAGATATTACATGAATTTTCATTTCGTAAGATTTCGTGAAATTCCCCTGTCCAAACCCCCGCCCTCCTCCCTTCCCTCCCCAGACAGGTGAGGTGCCAGGGAGTAAGGCCCGAAGCCAAGATCTTCAAGAATTCGGCGAGACGCCGCATCGGGAACTGGTTTACAAGGTGCGGCAAACACGTGCCGCGTGCGTAACCGCAGTTCGCATGTTTGTTGTGTCGCAGGAATCCCGTAAAGAGCTTGCAAGCTCACTGGGTATTTTTCTGCTGTAATCATAAACATCTATCTATTAAGGCCAGCACGGCACACGAAGGGGTGGGTGGCCAGCACCACCCCAGGCAGACTTGGCCTCCCTAGTGGAAATGTTTCCACACTGCACGAGGTCCGAATTTGAGGCCGAGTCGACCTAGGGGAGGCCCACGACCGATTCAGAAAATCGTACTGGAGTTGTGGCCTTAGATATATAGACATATAGACGTTTATTATTACAGCAGAAAAATACCCAGTGAGCTTGCCGGCTCTGGAAGCGGGATTCCTGCGATACAACTAACGTACGAAGGCCGTAAAAGCAGGAATCGAACTCGCATGGCCGGGTTCGTAGCGCAGCGCACCAACTGCCGCACCACCACTCCCCACAAAACAGACAGGTAGTCCAACTGCCTGGGGGTAGCACAGCGGACGTGCGGCTTCGCGGGACGTACACTTGTTCTCAGTTCCGTCCAGCTCCAGCATGAAGTGGTCGATCTTCTCCTGATCGACAACGTTGAAGTTCTGCACAGAGGTGAAAAGTAAAAACCACTCTGAATACAATATCATTGTTGTCGCAATGCTGGGATCGTGCATACAACACGCACCATCGGTTCACATTAAGTAATAAATGTGAAAACACGGCACTTTGAAACGGAGTAACGTCAGTCGTCGCGTGTCTAGAAAGAGCTGCTGACCACCATCGATAAGTCAGGTATATACTACGTTTATAAAACTCGATAAAGTTAGCTGAAGAAGAATAATCATCATTTGTGTCTGGCCTCCATGGTCTTAAAGCAAGGTCGGCTGCTCAATTGTGCAAGGTGTGTGCAAATATGGTTGTGCTCAAGTGCTTACCTTAGCAATGAGTGCTGGGGCAATCTCCTTGTTGATGTGGTTCACGGCCTTGAGCACACCTACATTAAAAACAGAAAACGTTTAGTTAAAAGGGAAAGGTGTTTCAGTTCTTCCGAAATTTCCTGGAAAAACCAACAAACAAATCCAAACCAAATTTCTCCAGTCTCAAAGAAACTTGTCACCGCAGTCAGCCGTCTCTTATAGCTAAGAATCACCAATGAAAAGTCTGGCAAGGACTAATCATTGCAGAGTATAACCACTGACGATGATCAATTGACTCTGTAGAACCGATGGGCCAAGTCCACCCCCAAACAGGATTCGAACCTGCAGCCTTCCAACTGTGCATCAAGCACTTTACTAGAGTGTTTCCGCAGCCAAGATCATTGGCAAACGAAAACACATTAATATTTCAGCATGCACTCCCCGTGCGATGAGAGCAAATGTTAAACCTGAAACTTTTTCCACCGATAGATAACAAGCTAATAAACATTAAATATTTACTGAAGCTGCTGCGCCACGCAAGCATAGGGACACGCAAACCGTTTCATAATTCATTGAAATTTGTTAAAAAGCCGAATTCTATGCAGCACACATTTTAGTAGCCACGTTTTAACGTGGCTCATCAATGTTACTACGCTTCCTGAACAGCTGTACAGCTGTACTTTAACCCAACACAACCACTTCAACAAGCGGGAAATGTTAACACTGGCAAGCCCAAATAGCACTTTTTTTAAATGTCCACAGTACCATTAAGAACAAACCACAGCGTTTTGTCCTGTGAGATGCACTTATCCCGCAGTATTTAACGCGCTGGAGTGTAGGACTTATAATCCAGTCGATGTGCGTGCGTCGATTTGTATAACTTTAGTGACACTGGCTGCAAGTTCTGGGTGCCGTGTTACTTTCCAGACATTAAGTGAACCATTTTATTTTTATTTATGGAGATATTAGGTACTAAATGTGTCGTTTATTTAGGCTAGATGACTAAAAAAACATAGTAAAATATTACGCGATACAAGCACACTGCAGGAGTGTACGAATAAAAAATTATTACCTATCAACACGAGTTTTTACGTCCGGTGAAATACCTCAATTGCTTTTACTGAAAAGCGGCGCTACACACACAGTGCTTTCAGCAACGTTACGCAACAGAGAATTAAAAACAATCCTATTTGTTGAATATTGGTTTTCACGAGTAACGTGACCAAGACCACATTGCTGCTGGCACGACTCCCGTCTCAAAGTTGCGTGGTTTTTACTCGTGGTATCAAGTGGTCAATATTAAGCTTAGGCCCTTATTAAAGAATCCAGGAGCCATGCGCTAAGTAATAAAAGCTGCCTCTGTGCAGCTCTCTGAAGCACTGCCAATAGAAGCCAGGATGTCTGGAGAGAGAGCGCATGTGATGGCATTTGCAGAGCTAACCAGGGTGTTCATAAAGGTAACATCCGTTACCAAAGACTCGTAATCTGACAAGCCGTTTCAACTCTGTGGCTATTGCATTGCGAGTTGGAGCATTGCATAACTCGCCACAATCTCACTCAAAGATCGTCCCATGTAGCATTTAACAGAATGCTTGAGCAAGTCCTGTTAGCAAGCACCTACTATGGCTGGCATGGCATATTATGACGGGGTGCCACGCCTAGCCACCTTTGCCTTCCCATTGCTGACCGTTAACACACTGCACTGTAGTCATTAAAGGCTGAATCAAACTAGGGGGAGACCCAGCCTTTGTGACATGAGGCTGCGCATGAAATAATCAGCAGATTCGTAGCGCAGCGCCTCTCCCCACACACTCACGAGCACCATTGCACGCACAGCCTCCGATCACCACTTACAGTGGCGGTGACGTCGCCACGACGCCTGTGCCACGCTAGGTACGCGCACGCGGTTACTCACCCTTTCCCAAGTAGCGGGCCTTATCCCCGTCGCGCAGCTCCAGGGCCTCATAGATGCCGGTGGAGGCACCGCTGGGCACGGCAGCACGGAAGCGACCTGCAGGACAGGGGGACAGGGCGGCAAGGTCACCCACTCGCCCGCGGAGTCACCACAAACCAGCGGAGCACACACCGCGGGCATCGCCAGTGTCGCGACACCCCAACACTTGTACGCGCTGTTAAGATGCTCAGAAATCTTTCGGACAAAAACGGTGGTATTTGTGAATGCCCGCTTTTCCTCCCCGTGAAAAGGTGGCCCGATTCAGACTATGCTGACGTGCCTATAATTGTCGTTTAAATAGACTATACTTTGGTGATTAGAATTTGAGTGTTATTATTCGTATAATAACAGTTTTTCACAGCGCTTTGCAACCTTTGCGTGAAAAGCACTTTCAAAAGTGCAAATTATCATCATCTAAAAAACGTTAAGCGTTAGTGACTGGAGGAACGCTAATATTTTTTAATAAGGAAACGCAAAGCTCAATGTTAAGCGCACTTTCAAATAAGAGTCTCTGTCTCCTGAGCTGAGCTTTAGCCTCGCAGCTATCGCAAGAAAAGCCCAGTGACCCAAATACTTCAATTGGATTTGCAGCATCACTGCTCATATTCATGCGTGTGGCGTCGACTCTGAAGCGCAAGACCACAGCGCACATTACTAGAGCACAAGGCTTAAGCTTTTGCTTGTGTGGCGTAGCCCAGAAGCCATGTGCTTTTAATGGCAGATAAATTAAATTTAAGTTGCATAAGACAAACATGGCAAGCTTACGGGACCCGTTGCTCAGCTGGGTTGCACGTGTTGCGCATAAAGCTCCTTGGCAAACGCATCAGACGTCTGCAAGTCATATGAAATTGGCCATCACCGAATTACGTCGAAATGTGGGAAGCATAGGCCCGGCCTTAAGAGGACTGCATTGATGATACGAGGTGGAATGTAACAACGGATTTATAGGTGGTCGTCATTTTGGACACATCACGTGTAGAGCCAGGTAAGATGTACATAGAGAAAACAAATGCACATTTATTACTTCTTAAATAACAAAAGGATGGGTTTTTTTCTCATTTGGATTTCAGTGTGGTGCAAGCGTGAGTGATGCAACTTCAGTTGAAGGAACCAACATGGCAGGAATTCTCGCAACATTACGCAATTATTATCCCTTGAATCTTTGATGGGTTTCCTATCATGACATGGCTGATTAGAGATAAATGCTCGCTGAAGGAAGCTCCGTGACAGGGTTTCTCAACTCTAGTTCTTGCAACTCCTAATGACCGAGGTTAGGGTTAGCTGCATGCAGTGTGAACTGGCTTAATTTGTACGATAGTAGAAACGATTGGGAATCACAAAAGAGGACCGGGGAATCGCACACTTGAGCTGAGAAAGACCGCTCTGGATGCAGGGTCATAAGGGTGAAAAGCCAAGCGGTAGAAAGAGGAAGGCCCTACTACTTGGCAATTTGAAGCCTTAAGGGTTAAACGATTAAAAAAAATGTACAAGATCAGTTAGCAGGGACTTAATTTTGAAGTAAGCGCGTTCCCTCGGTGAAAAGAGCACGAGAAGATTAGATTGTTATGAATTTTGCTAAAATCTGAGCGCGTATACCACATAAAGTGCCAATAACCTAACAAAAGATCATTTAACAGCAATGTTTCAAAAAGTACTTTCCACTGACATGCACGAGGACGAGTCTACTGGGCTTTCCACAGCACCCATGGAGGGAGTGAGTAATGTGTGGTTCACCCACGATGGCCCTTTGCTTACGGGAAACACCAAATCCACTGACAAACCGTGCGCTGGCATTTCCTTCAAATTCCTAAGAATTACCAACTGTGAAAACGGCACGGTGGCACGGTGGCACGGTGAGCAGTGCTGCCGCCTCACAGCTAGAACGCACTGTGTTTAAAACCCGGCTCGGGTGTCTTTCTGTGTGGAGTTTGCATGTTCTCCCCCGTGTCCACGTGGGTTTTCGCCGGGTACTCCCGTTTCCTCCCACCGTCCAAAGAC
>JAZEWU010000032.1:1870022-1911275 GCA_036362915.1 Geotria australis | reverse complement strand
CGTGCCCTGTGATGGACTGGCATCCGATCCGGGGTATAGCCCTGCCTTACGCCCTATGTCTGCCGGGATAGGCTCCGGTTCACTGCAACCCTGGACAGGAGTAAGCGGTTTATGACAAAGAATAAATATACAGTAATTATTCGACCTTTTTAGTTTTGTGCAACACTGTACTGCAGTTTACATTATGATCACAGCTTATGTTTTAAGAGATTTGTTAAATTCGTTGCATCACCTTTTGATTTTATATTTTGTTAGTTATTTTGCACGTTTGTTCTATTGCAAGAATCACGCGTCCAGAGCTTGCAAGCTTACTTGGTATTTTATTCCGTAATAAACATCTACACTACGCTCTCTACTCTACTCTGACATAAATGTAGAATGTTTAAAAAAAAAAAGGTCCTGTGTGCACGTAATACCGGACACTGCATTCACAGTGTTTATGTACACACAGGTATCAAGCGGTATTCATTCATAATTTACACGCATGGAACACCACAAACAAACAAACAACCGTCTTTCGCCACTAAGTGGCGGTGACGTCACCACGTCGCCTGTGCCAGGCCACCACACACACACATTCACACACACTGCTAGACCCGCGTAGATATTTCCGCTCGCTTCCCCATTTAGGTCACGTCCACGTACAGTAAGGTAGCGTAACTGCGGTCATGGATACCGCTGACATTACTGTGGTAACCAAACCGCGGCACGCACACACAGAACTCCACCCACAGGCTACACAGAGATGAAGTGTGGTGGTGGTGGTGATGATGGATAGATCCCCACCCACTGACAGAGGAAGGCAGTGGTGGGTGGGGGACAGACAGAATTCCACCCACAGACTACACAGAGAAGGGCGGTGGTGTAAAGCAGTGGTGAGGTGGCTAGACAGAACTCCACCCACACATGCACGCCTGCTCCCACCCTCCTTTCTCCCATCTCCCCCACAATCCATGTCCGGGTGCAAGGAGGGGGGGCAGCAACATGGCCGTGCAAGCCCCGCAAGCTTACCCTTGCCGGTGTAGAGGTCAACCTCGACCGTGGGGTTACCACGGGAGTCCAGGATTTCCCGAGCGTGGATCTTGCTGATCGACATGGTGGTTCTGCGAAGGACGACATTGAACATCGTTACACTGGGCCAGCGTGATTTATCCGGCCGCAGCAAGAGTGCTTTTCTAATGCACGGCAGAGTATTGGACAGCTGCAATCAGGCACATTAGCCCTGCCAGGTTTATCCATTAAGGAGACTTTCCAAGGATAATTCAGGATGCAGTCATTGACGAAAGCAATAGGCTATCAACAGATTGCTTTTGTTTTCACTCCAAGCCAGCTTTGGGTTGAAGGGGGTGGCTAGCTATTATGCACAGAATTTATTTCACGGGACAGGTGCAGGTAAATTCAGCGATAAAACGGCAGATAATATTCGTAATTAATATCCCTCGCGTCAGCTCGCATATCCATCCATCCATCCATCGTCAGAAACCGCTTAAATTTGAACAGGGTCGCGGTGAGCCGGAGCCTATCCCGGCAGACACAGGGTGCAAGGCAGGGCTATACCCTAGGATGGGACTCCAGTCCATCACAGGGTATCTATTAAGCTTCTTCTTCTTTGCGATTCTTCGAAGCACGATGGTCAGCCTCTGGACATCGTTGTCTTTCAGCTTGGCCAAGCAATGAATGCAAATACAACATTACAGTGCGGCTGTGATGTGACTACCAAACACTTCGAAGCCAAGCTGAAAGACGACGATGTCCAGAAGCTAGCCATCGTGCTTCGAAGAATCGCAAAGAAGAAGTGGTGGAGAACAGGTTGCTTTTTATGGCTGGTCTCCTCTTCTTACACTTACAGGGCGTGCCATGAAGGAATGCACGTCATTTAATTCATTATTTACACCCTCTCAATTCCACACCCACATCTTCAACAAAACCTCAAACTCCCAGGTAATGGACAACACCGAGACCACGCGACGGAAGGCACACACGAACATAGGGCACAGTTTGCTTTGCAGCCCAATCACAAAATATCATCGAGATATTTACGCAACACTCAGCTTCTGGACAGGTGGCGATCTGCTTTATCGGAGTAGGTGGACGGTTGGTTTTGCAAGTTGACGTGACTAAGAAACTGCGTTTGCAAACACTCTACAAAAGCACAGAGGAGGGGCTTTATTTGCTGTTCATCTGGAGCTCAGGCACGTTACGCTGCGACAACCGAAAAGTGAAAAAAAACACTTTGCATGTAAATGCACTGTTAAGTTGGTAACCTTGGAATCTACCCAGCACTCCCGGGCGTCCCCTACCACCATCACCATCACCCGCCCCCTCGCTGGATGCCCACCTAAAAATACACGGACCCCCCCAACTTCAGACACATTCTACTGGGGTTAATCCGGGATCGAATTGCGTCTCCTTGCACTGGGACCGCGAGCCAAATTTACCGCCCGAAAAAGGTCATCGGAGCGTGTGCCAACTGGCGTACAGTTTCTTTGTGAAATCTGGTAAAGGTCCTTTAAGTATTGGGTTTCCCCCACTAAATGTGCGTGTTAAGCACGTTTTCTTTTAATGCCGGGTATCGCTCAGGCGACAGTAAATCAACAAAGTGAAAATGCCAAGTTAAATAAAGACTGCATCCATTCCAAAAAGGGACATTCGCACGTCTTACTGTACACATTTGCATTTACGCTGCAGCTAAACGCTATTTACCTAAAATTCGCAACGCACAGGAGCAAGTTAATGACACGCACAATAAGTAGACGTCAATTGTTTTAAGATTCATCACAAATTGTTGATTTGACACGCAGGCATTCATAGCTTCACCAGCCAGCAATGACCAACATTGAAGTATGTTCTAGCAATCCTCAGAACCCAGATTGTGTGGATTGGCCTCCATTCCGTAGCAAAATGAAAATTTACACAGGCATTTACAAAATTAAGACAGATGCAATGGTTCTGGAGTGTCAAATGAAGGTCAGTATTTTTCTCATCCATGGACCATTGTACAGGATCAATTAACCATCAACAAAAACCATCAATGTGACCTAGCTCCAGGGTCATCCGAGCCCATCCAGATTTTTACACAAACACACACACAGGTTATTGTGTAGGGTGAAAACAACCGTGCAACGCTCATTGAGAGAACTCTTGCACAACAGAGAAAACAGAAAACACATGTTCCATAGTTCATCATTACGAAAATGACGCAGTTTAAACATCTACTATAGACGGGCAGATGACAACTGACATCTGATCGGCAAACAAACGAGACATGTCCTTTGCAAATGTCTGGTCCACTCTCCTTGGGCTGCTGCCACCGCGACCCTCACCCAGAACAAGCGATTTAGAAAATGGATGGATGGTGTTGTAGTAATACAATGGTTCCAAATGGTGTCTATGTTCCGATAACTGGATTCTAAACATTCTTGTGCTCCCAGACTGCACAAGTCAAGCAGGGGTTGAGTGAGACTAGGTTGCAAAATGTGTTGTGCACACACAATGTCTGTACAACTGAGCGACATGATCACTCCATGTCGCTTAACCAGTTTCCAGCCCAGGGAGAGTATTTGTATTTTGAGGTCAGTTTTCGTTTTCTCTTCTGAAATTGCGGTTCTTTAACTACAGTACGTAAAAAAACACATCAGTTCCTGCAGATGTGCTGGGGGGGGTCACTGCAGCTTGGCCAGGCCATCATCCAGCAGTGGAGTGACCATGGCTGATAATGATTACGTAAAACCGCACATAGAGCAGTGCTATATAAATTAGATTATTGGCTTTAAAAGGATAGGGTCTCAAAACATCAATTAAAAGGTCCTCTTGCCTCAAACCAATTAACATGCGTGCGCTCTATATAGCAGTAGCCTGCAAATGCTATTAGTAATGAGTCATCTCTGGGATAATGATTAAATCCTGTTACGACGTATTGATTAAAGATCAACCTGTGTTCACGTATATTCAAACGGTCTTTTGGATAACTCACATGATCATTGTTCGGACAAAATCTTATCATGTCCTTGAATTCGAAGCACTCTGCAGAAGGGCACGTGTGAATGCTTGTGGGAATACATTAAACCGCAACGCAACACAGGTCGTGGAAATGGAATTATTATACAGTGTGTAGTACCCCATTGCCATGTATATTCTCGACGTTGGGTAGCTGTGTGACAAGGGATTCATTTGTTGATAACCGAGGCCATTAGTCCAGGGGAATTGTCTATTCTGGTAAAGTCAAGTATGGCCTATATTTAATAAGGCACTGCAGCAAACACTGCAAAGCAATTAACTGTCCTTGGACCATGACGTTTTTGCAGATAATCATTAGGTTCAGCAATGTCCACGTCAGGATTTTTGTTCTAATTCACAATGTTGTGATTTGACGGTCACCTAATTCAGGTTAGAGGCGTCTCGGTCAAACGAGCTATTGCTTATCCACACGAATGATTACATTAATAAAAAAATCCGCTCAACACTCACTGCAGCCAGGCGACACGGCTCAAGAGTGTTGACGTGAAAATTGCTCTCATGGCCTTATAATCAAGCAACGTCACCGTACAGAATTTTAATAACCGCACACCGGTCAGTACAATGATGTCCTCTTAGGTGAGGTCGGTGAGGAATGCCCGAGCCAGCCATGACCTTTAATAATAATAGCATTTATAGAGCGCCTTTCACCCGAGGGTCACAAAACGCTGCACAAGGCTGTGGAGAGAACGGCAACTTTTGGCGCGAGGACCACATAGCGTTGCAAGGTGTAATAACGACAGGTCCACTCAAGCGACAGTCTCCCCAAGTGCATGCCACCCACGCAAGCGCTAAGCCTGAAAAGGGGGGTGGGTTGAGGAAAAGCACCAAGGACAACGATGTCCAGAGGCTGACCATCGTGCTTCGAAGAATCGCAAAGAAGAAGAAGCGGCCACCAAAAAAAAACCCGCCAACACTTCTTGGCTCCAATCTCCATTGGAGAGGGTGACTCACTCGCAACGTCACGAGCATACGTGCTTTCCGGCTGCACGTCCGCCACAACCGCAGCACGGCCCCCCCTTCTCAGTGCCCAGCCTCAGTTTTTAAATAGAATGGAGAAATATAATGCCGTGTGATGGACGATATGCAAAATTGGTCCACCAGGATGAATTTTGGGAAACACTCGACTGTAACTTGCCACTGGTGGCCTGCCTTGCGAGACCAGCAAGCAGTGGAGAACATGTTGCACATTTTGTATGCAGAACAGCAAGCCGGGACCGTGTGCAATTTAACTTCCTATGTGTCACCACTGCACTTCCATTTCCTAAGTACCATTTCCTAAAGTACCTACCGTGTCCAAATGCTCTTGCTTGGTATACACGTACGGTGATATTAATTATACGACATTTTTTTTATTAGTGTATACCAGAGCGTAAAAATGTGCGAGTTATTAAATGCATGTCCTTTACGCCAGAAAGGTTAAAAGGGAGGCAACACTCCTTTGCAGGATTCTAATTAAATAGGATGATTGGACATTATTCCTGTCGAGTGGATTTATTTTCACATTTAGGTTAAAACCCGTAACGCAAATATGCATTGAAACCGTCACATTTAAGAGGAAAATATTAAGCGCTTTGCATTCTTTGCATGGGGCTAAGCCGTGCATTTACCCATAGGCAAACGGAGACGTACGTGTGAGCTCAGCGAATGAATGACAATGCAGTATAGAATTACAAAACCACCACCGATCCGTCCTCTACCGTGTGTACTGGGGCTCATGTTTTACCAGCAAGGTCACCCCAATGACTCCATTCACTGCACGCACACGCGTGCACTGTACGCCATTGTTACCACTGCAGCTGCTGCGCGCGATTTTTCGTTCGACACTTGTTATTTAGAAAAAAGGGCAACATTGTACGAATTAAGTGTAGCTTTTACTTAGCCGTGGGTACTAGGGGAAAGATAATATTATAGTGCCGTGATTAGGTTGGGTGCGTTTAGCATTCCAATCGGCCACGCGTTGCTACAAACCGGCTCGCGGTTCAAAGTTCACCCTGCATCGTGGACAGTGCACTCACTGCTCTTTGGTCTGTTAGCGTTAATGCTGCATTAGAAAGAGCACTAACACTTTCCGTGTTACCACTTTGCATCTGTTGGAATAGGACTGGCGCGGTGGGTAAGCGCATGCCGCCTCACAGCAGGAACGCCCCGAGTTCGAATCCCGGCTCGGGTGCCTTTCTGTGTGGAGTTTGCATGTTCTCCCCCGTGTCCGCGTGGGTTTTCGTCGGGCACTCCGGTTTCCTCCCGCAATCCAAAGACATGCTGCTATAATAATAATAATAGCATTTATATAGCGCCTTTCACCCGAGGGTCACAAAGCGCTGCATAGGTTAATTAGCCTGCGGACTAAATTGCCCCCGGTGCCCTGTGATGGACTGGCGTCCCATCCTGGGTGTAACCATGCCTTGCGCCTGTGTCTGCCGGGATAAGCTCTGGCTCACCGCGACCCGGTACAGGATTGAGCGGTTTATGACAATGAATGGAAGTAATAGGAGTGTGTTCCATTACAGTACTGTAAGGAAACGTATTTAACAAGAGCCTCCATTCATTCATTATTTCTTAACGGAAATGTAATTTCTTCCTGCTTGCCATGTATGGTTTCATGTACAGTAGTGCAGCGTTCAGAGCATCAACGTAGCGGTGTCGTTATTATTTTTTTTAAATCATAAGCTTTGAGGCACATTACTGTGTCAAACGTGATAGGTTAACGCTGTTGCTACTGCCCACAGCAGAGAATTGAGGATTTAAAAACCCTTGGTGGCTGTTAACCTCAGACGCCATTACAGTACCCTATGTGTGTGGCCCTTGTTTGAATTGAACGAAAGTCCGTTTTTATTTAAGCTGGAAGGAACTGTTGCGCTATGTAGCGCTTAAAAAAAAACTGTTGTCCAGCGGGGAGGGGAAAGCAAGTTAAAACATCTCGGGGCACCGGGGGCAATTTAGTCAGCAGGACAATTAACTTAAGACATTTATCTCAAAGCTTGTTGCTTCTTGCAGACAGACCGGTCTCTAACATTTATCGGTTTCAAGTCTGCGTCCTGCCACCAGCATTCGCTGGAGATTGGGCCTCTCTTGTCACTCACATATTTGTTTGACTGCATTAACAGACAGCATGTTAGACATAACATTCATTGTCCTGAATAAATAGGCCAGGAACTAACAAACACAACCTTTTTATTTGACAATAAATTATATCGTATCGAATGCAGCAGTGAACGAAAGCACTCGCTTAAAAAAAAAAACTGCGCATTGCATTTATACCCATCACACAAACCTGTCAACTCTGGAGTCCAAGGTGCCTACTAAAAATTATTGCATAAATCTGAATTACTATTTGAACGCATGCGCGCACACACACAGCATGTACAATAGTACATCATTCGACGTTATATTTTGAGTACATACACACCACATACAACCGTAATACTATCATTCTAACAGTTCTCATCTCGCAGTGAACACATCTCCCTTCTCGTCTGTGCTCTACATTAATTAATTCATTGTCAGAAACCGCTTAAGCCTGCGCGGTGAGCCGGAGCCTATCCCGGCAGACACAGGGCGCAAGGCAGGGCTATACCCAGGATGCGACGCCAGTACCCAGTCTTCGAGTGTGAACAGCATACTGTATATATATATCGCGTTGTGCGATATATAACTAGCCATTAAACAGAGCTACATAGCTCCACGGTAGCTTTCAGCTTACCGCACCGACCGAACGCATTGCAAGTGGGTGGGTGCTTTGTGCAGCCACGGCCATGCCCGATGGCAAGTGCATACTCGCGCAGCCTTGCAGCAATGCGGTTCACTCTCCGTGCAATGCGGCGGGTATCTTACCTAGGCGTTCACTGGCGTGCAGATGAAGACAGAGGCTGGCTGGCTGGTGCAGCTGCGCTTGGTAGAGCGATGGCTGGCGGGAGGCAAGCAGTTGCTCTTCCCGCTTATAAAGGGAACTTGGCGGCAAACGCCCCCCATAGCCCTGCCCACGTTCGCGCTGCTATTGGCTGAGAGCGGGGGACCGCGCGACGGGCCGGGTGCAAAGCTTTTTAAGCCTCCCCCTACCTTATAAGGAGTGGGGGGTAGGGTTGTGTTGTGTGTTGCGTGTGTGTGTATTTCAGTGTGTGTGTGTATATGGGGAGTGGTGGCTCTGTGGTTAGCGCAATGCTGGGCTAACAAACCTGGCTATAACTCCGAGTTCGAATCCCGCTCACGGCCAACACCAGTGACGATTTTCTGAACCGGTCCTGGGCCTCCCCCTAGGTCGACTCAGCCTCAAATGGGTACCCAGTGCGGTGTGTTAACATTGCCACTAGGGAGACAAAGGCGGCCGGGCGTGGTGCTGGTCACCCACCCCCTCGTGTGCGTGTCGACCTTCATAGGCGCTCGCTAACGGCACTTGACCCGACAGTCTGTTAAGGCTATACGGGGGGATCTGTCTTGTGTCAGTGTGTGAATGTTGGGAGTTTTCAATAAATGCATTGAGTTGGGCTGGTTGTATAACGAGGATGGTGGTGCTTCGGACCGTTTCGGCTGAGATGCAACGCGGTGTTTGCAACAGATTTGACCTGGATAACTTGGGCAATGAAGGGAGCCCTTATTTGTGTTTATGAAACTCAATGCGGTGTTTGCACCAAGAAGGACTCGCTTTGTGAGAGCGTTAGTTTTCCACTGAGTCAAACCCCCCTTTGATATTCAACAAAGGCTGGGAAATAATATAGTTTAATACCGGCAGAAAGCCCAGGATGGATAAATGTGTATTTAGTCGACTCCACATTTTGCCTATCGACCGTATTTTGAGTAGATGCCCATTTTTATAACGTGTGTCGCTCAGAGTATGATATTATCTGGACTCAGAAATCCTTATAAAACACTACAAAATTCCTTTTTAATATGCAAGCCTAGTCTCCACCACCCCTGTTATCCATGGGAGCTTTAGGGTCTGCAAAATCAATCACCCGCACCCCTGTTCGGAGCCTATCCTGGCAGACACAGGGCGCAAGGCAGGTGATGGACTGGCAATTATCGGAGTAAAACACGGACCAGCAATATTGGGCCTCTACCACGGATAAGAGGGGTTTTGTCTGGATAAATTCGGTCATACCTAGCACATTAAAACATGTGTTTTGGTAATATATTTTGGCTCGTGAAATATATCTCATCGCAGTTTTATAGCTTGTGTTGCAATCACTTTTGAAATAAAGTAAGCATTGTAGGCTCGTGTAATTCTTAAATCGCTGGTATATTCATTTCTGTGAAGACGGCACACATACACTAGGTAGTTATCTTACATAAGTTTTCGATGTAGTACACTATATTGATGGCAGCTGATATCATGAACCGTGCACGCCAGGCCTATACAAGCCATAGTCTGCAGAGCTATGAAATCATCTTCGTGTGCAGGAACCAGATGGATTGTCGTTTTATGAAACAGTGAGAAACGGTGGCGGCTTTGGGAGGCCCATATCTAGCAGCGGAGAGATCATGGCTGATTGGCGCGTCGTACCGTGCCACTGCCACAGAATGGCACACTGTTGCAACAAATTTGAGCCATGGCATACACAGTGGTTCAGCACTGACTCAACTGTTCTGCATCCACAATCCGTTTGCAACATTGCTAAATTGGATGTTAAATTCCCCCGTATGTTATCGTGTGCTGCTGCAATGGCCCAAAATCTGAACGTTCAGTTAATTTAAAATAAATTACAATATCTGGCCAGGATTTACTCGAACTATGGTTCACACATACCTTGGTTCTAAGGACTGGTTGATCCCAGTAGTACATTTGAAAGACAACTTTGATGGTTGCCAAGTTTATGGACTACTTGAGTTGGAAAAAAAAGTCACATTTACATGATTAAATTTAATTGAACCCGCGCATTTAAATGATGAAATAAACGAAGAAAAATTATGCAATTTTTTAAGTTAATTTGGAAATAAATTTTTATTGAAAAAATTCAATTTGGTGGTGTAAAAATATTTGGCAAACGCTGTACTCCAATTAAGGTACTTTAACACAGCACTAACGACTTCGTGTAACGGGTATATTCTGGAATTGCAACTGCCAGTGTGAATACAAATAAAGGGGGGGAAATGTGACATTTAACTAAAATTGAAAGAAAATAAATGTAATATGAACTGACAAATATAACTTTGAGAATTCAAACTTTTACTTAAATTCTATCCAGTAAAATGTAATTTAGAATTGAAATAATACAGTAATGTAATGTCATTAATCTTCTACCAATAGGCGAGCGAGATACTTTAACTCATTAAATGCATCACAAAACAAATGATAGGACTGCGCTTGTGGATAGAATCCAAATTATTTGAGCGTCTTGCATTCGGTTCAAGTCAAGCACTTGTAATAATGTCAGAAACGTGCCTTAGGAAAAATACAGTCTTGCAGGTGCACATCGTAATTCAATTTAAAAATAATTATTACTTTTTCAGCACCAATTGCACGTGGAAAATTACAATGCCTTTAGCCGGTATGTACAGTATTGTACACCGCATTGACTTGAACTTAGTGGGATTTGAACTCGGATGTCCAACTTAGAGGCAGCCACGTCAGTCCGTATCGCCACAGAGCTTGTACGGGCACATTCGGGATTGTACTGCTCTCCTACTCGCATGCCCATCGCTGACCCTTTGACCCCCCTTTGAATTTGTGGCTGACGCATATGTTGTGCCCATGCGAGACTCCTCAGTAGTGAGTATACGATATACATAATGTGAACGTTAAAGTGGGTGGCACGGTGGCGCAATGAGTAGCGCTGCCGCTTCACGGCAAGAAGGGCCTGGGTGCCTTTCTGTGTGGAGTTCGCATGTTCTTCCTGTATCCGCTGCCTCGGCACATTGGCCAGACTAAATTGTCCCTGCGACAGACCGGCGTCCCATCCTGGGTACAGCCCTGCTTTGAGCCCTGTGTTTGTTGGGAGAGGCTCCGGCACACCGCGACCCTGTACAGTGTACAGGATTAAGCGGTTTCTGAAAATGGATGGATGGATGGATCATCAATGAATGAATACACGTTCAAGTGTCACCCTGCACAAGCAAGCGTGAAACAGGGGGTCATCACTGCAGCCCTGAACCAGTGGTGAGAAGTGCACGTCTGTGGTGAAAGACAGTTACACCAGAGGACAACCATTGTACCTTGAGATTGCTGAAAACGTGTGCAAAGGGTCTTAGATGAAAGATGAATGTGGAGGTAGCCAGATGGCTTATGAAGCTGACACCAGTCAAAGCACAAAGGCAAAAATGCTGACAACGTGGTTTCGCATCTGAGCAGCTGGTCATTATTTTATCCGGTCCTCAATTTCAGTTGATTGGCACGGCCCACTGGGCAGAGACCTAGAGGCCGACCCAGGACACGCTGGAGGGATTATATCCTTCGTCTGGCCTGGAAACGCCTAGGAATCCCCCAGGAAGAGCTGGAATCTGTTGCTGAGGAAAGGGATGTCTGGTCCGCTCTCCTTGGACTGCTGCCACCGCGACCCTCACCAAGACAAGCGGTTTAAAAAATGGATGGATGGATTTAAAAAAACAGCCTATTCAGCGTGCCTCCACATGACATCATCGTGTGACAGCTCATCTGGCGACGTGAAGCGTGCCACGTGACGTCTCTCACGGTTTGGACAATAACGTGAATCGTCGTCGTCATCATCGTCAGCCACGATCAATCCACTGCTGGATGAATACCTCTGTTAACCGCTGTTATCCTCCGCATTCCTGCACGTGATGGTCCACCGATCAATTTCACTGTGGTCTCGCTCAGGGCCTCTTTCCCTCCCTTAGCTGCCACTCCGTCATCAGTCTCGACCAGGAGCGCATAATTCTCTGTCGTGCATATGTTCTCTAAACCGTGTGCTTTTCTTTCTGTCTGTCAATGTTAACGCCAGTCACGATGCACCCCTCTTTAGAATTGTGTGATTCCAACACCGCTGGTGCATTCCTTTCTGTGAAAACAGCACGAATGCACGAGGTAATAATCTTACTTAATGATGTCGGTTTTCACGGCTCGATTCATGATGGTTGCTCTTCAGAGCTGTTATTTCGGGATAGCCGAAAGAATCATCAGGCCTGATGATGCTTCCAACGTGGGAGGCGAAACGTCGCGAGAAAGAGAGAGAGAGAGGGATTATCGCTCGACACGGCTATCCCGAAAGAACAGCTTTGAAGAGAAACCAATAATCTTAAATACGTTCATAGTGAGGCTCTGTTTATGAGTTTTCGATGTAGTACACTAGATTGATAGTAGCTGATAGCATGAACCGTGCAGGCCAGGCCTGTCCAAGCCACGGTCTGCAGAGTTATGAAATCATCGTCGTGTGCAGGAACCACATGATTGATAGATCATGAGACGGTTTTTGTTCCATTGTATTTTGTCAATGTCCGTGTGTCTGATGAATATGTCAGCAGGTGGTTGGCATTGATACTGAATATATTATACAGATACAATTTATAACACGTGGCACATATTCATTCAATTGTAGAGGTATTCATTCAAAGAGAGAATGACTCAGAGGGGTGAGGGAACGCACAGAGAGGCGGCGAGGGAGGAAGGCAGCCAGGCGGTTAGCCGGCGCCGACATTTGCCAGACACTGCTTTCAACATATTCTGATGTTATCGGCCAATTAATTAAAGAGTGGTTTTTTTTAGTTGTTGGAGGAATTCGGGGAATCCGGAGAAAACCCATGCAGAATAATAATAATAGCATTTATATAGCGCCTTTCACCCGAGGGTCACAAATCTGCAGAGAGAACGACATGTCATCAACGACAGAGCACGGAAAATCAGCAACAGGGGAAGAACACAGAAACGGCACACAGAAAGGTGTCCGAGACAGGACTCGAACCACCTCGGGCAGGACATCATTTTTATGAGACGCAGATGTTACCAATGGCATCACCCCTGAGAACGAACTAATGTTGGAAAGCGTTACAGCATCCATGCGTATTCATCAGTATTCTTCCTTGTTTAAACTCTGCCCCTGTAAACAACCACGGGGAAAGTAAGAAAAACTCATTACGCCTCTGTAGCTTGTACAAAGCAATACAAATACTCTTTATTCAAACGGGGTTTTACTCTTATGAAGCCAAGAAAGTACTTGCGATGCTATTGCATGGGCTTTTATAAACTTAATGGCTTATGCAATGTCTGGCTTGCCTACAGTTGATTTACCTTACTTGCCACATTGGCCGACTTACAGCTGCCGCAGTCCTCATTCCCGTAATGGACATCTGGGGGCATGAATTACTACAGTGGCCGCTATCTATAATTCCAGACGACATCTGTCGGTTTTTTTTCCGTATAAATAGTCTGCCTGTGTCATCACTTGAGGCAGGCGATATGCCAGGCCATCACAACGTCGCCTATTGAGAGTATTCGTGCAGCGAACGTTGCAATCGACATCGTACCAGCAGCGCTGGAGGCTTGTTTAAAGAAAGCAAGTTTAGCCTTACGTAACTCTAACCCGAAGGAATGGCAGACACACCCTTAGATAAGATAGATGATTGTTGAAGGTTGCTTTTCCGACAAACCGATTGCTTATCTCTGCATTTAAGCGGGGCATGTGAAATGAGAGAAAGAATCGTGAGTGCCACCTCGTGTGCAAGAGGGTTCATGCACGATAAGGAAGTTAATTCATCGTCAGAAACCGTTTAATCCCGTACAGGGTTGCGGTGAGCCGGAGCCTATCCCGGCAGACACAGGGCGCAAGGCAGGGCTATGCCTAGGATGGGACGCCAGTCCGTCGCAGGGCACCGGGGGCAATTTATTCCGCGGGACAATTAAGCTATGCAGCAGCATCTCTTTGGACTGTGGGAGGCAACCGGAGTGCACACTCCACACAGCAAGGCACCCGAGCGGGGAATTGAACCCGGGGCCTTCTAGCTGTGAGGCGGCATGGATACTCACTGCGCCGGTGTGCCACAATTCTGTGTTAATACATATTGATTCTGGACATTTAAAAAAACTAGGCAGTTCATATATTGTAAAACAATACATTGACAATGTGACACCACAATCGCTTATCACCTGTTTCATCATCATCATCATGAGCCTTGGTCAATCCACTGCTGGATGATGGTCTCTCCAAGCCAAGAGACACCTGTCACAATCCAGTGCGTGCTGGAACAATCCGCCTAGCATTTCGTTATATCCCAACTCGATTCTGGTGATCCCGCATTAATTAATTTTCATGTATTCGTTAGATGTATTTTATGACGCTTATGTTTTATAATAATATGATCTTAAACCTTCAGTGAATAGTCCTTGCCATGGAAATGCATAATTTTTACTATTGGTTTGCATGCACCAGCATAGACTATCGTTTGGAGCTTTAACATTGATTTTTTTAATCATTAGAAACACACAATATTCAGCTTCTAGAGCATTCAGCTGATTTAGGTCACAGATTGTGACATCTATCGGCTTTGATTTGTTATGACAACAAAAATTGTGCTAATTTTGTCAATTTCCATTATGGCGGTTGCTCTTCAGTGCTTCTTCTTCTTTGCGATTCTTCGAAGCGCGATGTTAAATTACAGTTTCCCATTTTCTTACACAGCCCCTTGCATTTTCATTGAACTCCGCAAGGTCTTTTGAGCTGCAGAGGTTGGGTAGTAGAGCACAGACAAGGCAGTGTTCCATAGTATGGTCTGCTTCTCCACATTCACAGGTGGTTGGGCCGGTCTTGTAGCCCCATCTGACCAAAGCATCTTTTGATCGTCCCGTTCTAGTTCTCAGGCGGTTGAGTGTCTTCCACTGAATCCATGGTGCATCTGAGCCAGGAGGGAAGTCTTCAGCAGGTGGGATTCCCATGCCAGTTGCAGGAGGGTCACTCTCAAGCTTTTCCGTCCAGAGCTGGAGTCTGGTTTCCCCTCGAGATGTTGTTAGGGGCTGCGCATGGCTGAGGAAGCTTCTTCTTGACTTCAGTCGTTGGGCCGGGGGTTGACGTCCATGAAGGAGGTGGCGTTCATCGCTAGTAGCCTTTGTCATCTCGACTCGACTGGCCACTTCCCGTCGGATATCAGCAGGGGCAATGCCAGCGAGGAGGTACAGGTTGTACCTCCTCTTCAGTGCTGTTCTTTCGGGATAGCCGTGTCGAGCGATCTCTCCCTCGCGACGTTTCGCCTCCAACGTTGGAAGCATCATCAGGCGTGGGAGGCGAAACGTCGCGACACGAGGGATGGACATCGTTCAATGACACTGCTATCCCGAAAGAACAGCTCTGAAGAGCAACCATCACGAATCGAGCCGTGAAAACCTACACCAATTTCCATTATCAGAAAATGGTTATAATAATTTATAATTTAGACTCAGACACGTTCGTGCATTCTCTGGCCATAACACTGCGACAGTACAATGCAGAACTGGAAGTGTGACAAGTGCACTGTTTCAAAGTCTCATTGTGGCTGCCGCACGCGTGCTGTGTTCGCACAAAAAACGTGCATATGAAAGGAATGCATTGTTGGGTTAGGCCATTATTAAGCACTTTATACACACCATCAGATTAATCCGATCGGACAAACATTTATCCGACAAAAAAGTTGGATGAGCACAATTACGCACTATAATTAACTGGACACAAAATGCAAACGCGAATTCGGTGGCCACACATAACCCTCCCCCCCTATTTCCTTGTCCTCTGAAAACACCCAACGTTATTTCGTTTCAGCCATCCTGGCAGATAATGGGCCATATCAAAATGACGTGCGGTGCTGTTTTGGAGGAAGAGTCAAAACAGCATTGCTTACCTTATGATCTTCGTGATACTCAGTGTTGAGAAATTCAATGTCACGATACTTTTTTTTCTGTCGTTGTTGACATGCCGTTCTCTCCGCGGCCCTTGTGCAGCGCTTTGTGACCCTCGGGTGAAAGGCGCTATATAAATCGCTATTATTATTACTACGACCGTACTGCGTGACACCTAGGATGGAGCCTTCGGCATTTACAATGGATTGTCAGATTCCTCAACATTTTCTGCTGTGAATTATACAATTTTCAGTGACGCACAGTGGTTCAAATCACCCGTTATGGAGGTGTTTAGTTTCTGGGCTTTGTTAAATTAAATATTGTTTAAATGATTAGGAGTATGCTAATAGAAAATCCATCCATCCATCCATTTTCTGAATCCGCTTAATCCCGTACAGGGTCGCGGTGAGCCGGAGCCTAAAAATTTATTTTTTTAAACGAGGTACAATAATGTATTCTTAAATTGATCGCAACGCTGAATCATGACAACTCATCAAATCGCTGGTGCGGTGAATGCCCAAGCAGCCACCAATCTGTTGCTGTGTCGGTGCGGATTGTTGGCTGTTCGTGTGAGGTTGGTGATGTTTGATGCTGGCTACTGGTGTAAACTTTGTGATGGGAAGGCTGTGATGTTGGACGCTGGGATGTTGGTGTGAACTTGGTGATGGGGATGTTGTGATGTGTGAGGTTGGCTGGATCGTGTGAGTTTTGTCATGGGGAGTTTGTGATGTACTGTATGATGCTGGCTATTAGTGTGAGGGTTGGGGGACGGGGAGTTTGTGATCTATAATATCACAGGGCTAGGCATGCGTCAGTTTGATAGATGTTTAATATTACAGTGAGCTTGCGAGCTCTGGAAGCGGGATTCCTGCGATACAACAAACGTACTAAATAACTAATTTAAACAATATATACAAGCAAAAGGTAATACAACGAATAAAAAAAAAATTTACAGCATTAAATTGTGCAGAGATCAAGCGTAAACCATAATCATGAGGTAAACAGCAATACACTAATGCACAAGACAAAAATCTAAAATGTATAACAAATTCAATAAAATACTAACATACAAAGTTGTGCAAAGGTGTACAGTGTGATGGTAATAAGTTGACGAAGCTTGTTGCGAATACAATGAAAAAGCATATGCAGCCTTTGAAACCACCTATAACGTTGTACAATTGCAGAAAGGCAGAATTTTTAATTCTAAGTCACCGATAATTTCCTGGCCTCTCCCTGGTAAACAGCTTTCGTGGCGTCACAACCAGCCCACGAGATGGCATACATCGCCATCAGCACAGATCTGGCCGAGGTGACCCCAGGTCGCCCTAAAGGTAAGGTGTTGTGATTAGAGCTACAGGAGCTCGTTTGATGATGGGAGAGGCTGAGATAATACGGCCGTGTCCACGAGGGGGCAGTGTGGCTCAAATCATTCATTATCAGTACAAAGGTCCCTCGCATTACGACGGCCTCACAATACGACGAAATCACTTGTCAATATACGCTCTATAAGAACGTTAGCTTCACATTACGATCACATTACACTTCACGATGCGTGTTACAATATGGCGCGTGAGTGTGGGGGCGCAAACGCACGCCGCTTGGGTAGCTTCTCAGCCAATAACAGCGCTTTTAAGTGTTTACATCTCAACTTCCAAGGTCTTGGAACGAATTACCATAAAACCATGTACAGTATTATTGGTCTGACTTGTCGATGGTGTCACATTACGATACGTGTTCTGGAACGGATCAATTACGGAAAGCAAGGGACCAATGTACCAGCTTATCTTTGTTGTGTGGCAGGAGTCCCGTGAAGAGCTTGCAAGCTCACTGGGTATTTTTCTGCTGTAATAATAAACAAATATCTATCTTGATCTTGTAGTGGGTCACGGTGAGCCATAGCCTATTCCGGGATGGGATGCCAGTCCATGGCAGGACACCGGGAGAAATTTATTTGGGCCAATTAATATTTACTACCACGTAAATTACACGAAAATCAATGGTTAACAAAAGTTAATGTTCGCAATAAATTACGCTTTTCTTTTCTTTTTCATTACACTCTTTTGTCCATAAAAAACACCCACAACGCGCGGCAGGCATGGAAAGTCAACGCGGGGGGAAGCACATGCACATCCGATCCCCCAAAAGAGCACACGGGTACTCGTAATGATGATGATCTTCATCAGCCATCACATACTCCCTGGCGGATAAAGGCATTCGCAGGTCATCGTCATCCAACGATTCGTGATCCGTCTTACTGCTCCACGGTCTGATCCATGTCATCAGTGCCATTCCTCGGAGGGTTCACGGCTCCTTGGCCATTCCACCACCATCATCCCTTTTAGCGGGGATCAAGGTAGAAGCGTTCACGTCGCGATCCCTGTCAAGTAATACTCGGTATTACCTGCAAATTCTACCAAACACTTCGAAGCCGAGGAGCTGAAAGACAACGATGTCCTGAAGCTCAACGGATGCCAGAAGCCCCCTCAGTCTGGAGCAAGAAGAGAGGCCAATGCACGCCGCCTTTAAGGCCAGCCACTGACTATTATATCTCTAAATGTTGAAGGGATGTCTGCAACTAAATAAGAACTTGTTGCAATGGGAAACTGTCATGTAACCATCACGCTTTGAAGAACAGGATCGAATCCCTTTTAGCGCTGTATTCTGCCCAAGTCCACCTGCTCTTCTTAAGTCAATGTTTTTAATTCACCCTTATGATCTACGTGTTGCGCCGCAGAGTGGCGTAGTTCGATTCCCGCCTCGGGCGCTTTTCTGTGCGGAGTCGGTGTATTCTCCCCCTGGTCTGCGTGGGTTTCCTTCGGGTTCTCCGGTTTCCTCCCACAACTTAAAAAAAAACACTCATTGATTAATTGGCCGGTGTCATCATAATATACAGTACGCAGTGTCTGGGAAATGTTGGCACAGGCTGGCTGCATGGCTGCCTTCCTCCCCGCCTCTCTGCGGTTTTCTCGCGTCTCTAAATCCGCGTCTCGTCCATGACCAGGCGTGGAATTTTCGCGAATGATATCATTATTTTGTATTATATTCCACTTCTCCGAGCGAGATTGAAGAAGATATCTTTAATCGTCGCTGTGAACAACTGATGAGGAGGTTCCAAATGTCACGCGTGAATACATTCACACCGCCATTCGCAGTATGGAAGAGGGAAAGCGCCTTGACCAGCTGTTGACACAAAAAAAGCCGATTTATTAACTAGATGTTAACACAGACATTAAATACCCTAGTTGAGACTGGAGACATTTTGTATAGATGCAGGTTTTCACGGCTCGATTCGTGATGGTTGCTCTTCAGATGGAGAGATGGAGATCACTCGTCACGGCTATCCCGAAAGAACAGCTCTGAAGAGCAACCATCACAGAGACATTTTGTTCTTGAACAGTTAGACCCATTCGACTGCAATCACATGTATATAAACAGTGAACTTAATAAAGGACAATTTAGAAGCAAGCTAGATTTAGAACATAATTTTCTACCTCTGTCACATATATACAGTCAAAAGGCAGGTTAATTGCACCCGGTGCCCTGAGACGTTGTAACTTGATTACCCCTCCCCGCTGGACAACTGTTCAAAAGAGCTACATAGCTCAATGCTTCCTTCCAGCTTAAATAAAAACTGACTGATGTACTATCAAAAGACATTCATCTCAATATCATTGTTCCAGCCGTTTGTAGACTATGACGCTCTCACAAACGAAGGCGTAAATAAACATAATCCAAGGAATGGACGGCACGATGGCTCAGTGAGTAGCGTTGCTGCCTCACAGCCAAAATCCTGGATTCGATTCCCAGCTAGGGTGCCTTTCTGTCCGCGTGATGTTTATCGGTGGAAATCTACCAAAATCCGGAAAATGTGAGCAGGTTTAAATAAAAAAAACCCTTTCAGAAACTGTGTTTGTTAATAACTGCTTACCGACTGAAAAGTTGCAGCTTTAAGCATTTTTTTTAAGCAGTGGAATTGATTCTCTGTCACCATCGTCTGACCACCGCCCTGAAACATAAAAAAATTAACGGCATTAGCAATGCAAGAAGTAAAATATTATCCATGACTTGACATTCATAACATCTTTTTTAGTTCACACCTCTGTTGTGAATCACCCCGTTGTACATTAAGGTATTGAATGATGTAACTGTTAGCCCTGTTGCTAACCTGTGGCTGTGACCCCAACCCCAAATACTTACTTGAACCGCAGCAAAGTATGAGATTCCTCAAAGTCTTCCAAATAAATCCGTGTCTTCTCCCGGGGTCTAATAGACAAAATAAATAGTAAAACTGATTCACTTTGTCTTACACATACTCTAAAGACGAACACAAATACATTAACAAATTGCTTCAGTTCTGCAGGTGATAGGTCTCCAACTAATTACGTACAAATGTGTTGTTTTTTATAACATACCTCCGGTGTGTTTCCCAGTCTCACGTTATAACCACAGTACTGCGCAGATAGTAGCATCACAACCATCAAGATTAACCAAACGTTTTCTCAAGCGGTTCGCTGATACTAGTCACACGGTCCAGGTTTTCAAATGTGTGCATGTCCCGTAAACTTAACAAACAGTAGAATATCTCCAGTCCATCACAGGGCATCGAGGGCAATTTAGTCCGCAGGTCAATTAACCTATGCAGCAGCATGTCACATCACTAATGACTGCCTAATGCACGCTTGAAGGGACACCGGAAACAATCTGGTGAACCCAGACACTGTTGAATAGCTCGCCAAACACACAGCTTTAAACTCGCGAGATGCTCTCAAACCAGATATGCCGTTGCACAAATTGCAAGAGCGGTGAGTTTTGGCCACGAACGAGTGTTCGTGGCAAATCGCCAACGTTTAGGGATTTTATCGGCGCGGAATTCACGAGTTTCTGCAGACCACAGTGGTGGTCTGACGGTTCACAAATTTGATCTACATTGGGATTTTTTTGAGTTTCACTGTAATACATGATGCGTGCAGGTCAGTCTGCAGTCTTACCTGATGTTGTGGTGTCTAGTTGAAATGGATTTGGATTGCGTGATAAAGATAATTCACCTGTAAATAATATAGTCTGCTTAGCTTTGAAAAGTCACGGCATAAAAACATGAATTTGTCGTACCGTTTTATGGTCAGTCTTGTGTTTCATTTAGTCAAAAGATTAAGCCATTAAGTCCATAGATACTTGTTTTACTAGTATATAGATGATATACAAATATTTACCCTTGCTAACAATAACACAAGTGTTAAGATCTCAACACACCAAACAGACAACTTTCACAAAATTACCAGTTTGCAAGAAGCCACGTACGTTTTCGGCAAAAAATGTTACCCAAATGCATCTGGTGTGGGCCAATCAGTTTCAGAGACAATGCATACATTATCATGAATTATGCACACATCAAACATTTTCAAGGCATTTTGATTGCATTTTTCGCCGCAAACTTACGTGGCTTCTTGCAAATTTGACTCTTTGTGAAAATTGTCTGTTGTTTTGAGATTATAACACTTGTGTTATGCCAGCAGGGATAAACATTTTTCTATGAGATGTATTTACTGAACTCAACCTAGGCCTCCCCTAGGTCGACTCAGCCGTAAATGAGTACCCTGGTGTGGTGTAAAAACATCCCCACTCGGGAGACAAAGGCGTGCTGGCCTTTATATGTGCTTACTGACCAGCATAATGAAGCATGGACAAGCAGCCCTAAGAATACAGTGAGGAGAGGCTTTCATTCAGTATTGTATTGACAAGGGTTGTATGTGATGATAAGGGCGGCACGGTGGCGTAGTGGGTAGCGCTTCCGCCTCACAGCAAGAAGGTCCCGGGTTCGAATCTCGGCTCGGGGTGCCTTTCTGTGTGGAGTTTGCATGTTCTCCCCGTGTCCGCGTGGGTTTTCGCCGGGCACTCCGGTTTCCTCCCACCGTCCAAAGACATGCTGCCAGGTTAATTGGCGTACTGACTAAATTTCCCCAGGCGCCCTGCGATGGACTGGCGTCCCATCCTTGGTGTTCCCCTGCCTTGCGCCCTGTGTCTGCCGGGATAGGCTCCGGCTCACCGCGACCCTGTATAGGATTAAGCGGTTTCTGAAAATGAATGAATGAATGAATGTATGTGATGATAATTATTATTAATATAAATTATTATATATGAATTTCTGCATTCGTATACTCTACCTTTGTTTTGAAACTCGGCGTGAAAAATGTTCCACATGTAATGTCTTCCCCCTTCACGTGGTGTAAATATTATTTCTTTGCATTGAGCCAGACGTCTGGTAACCTCTTGTGACATGGTCATGATTTCCTGATTATCCATAGGATGGACTGTTTCATCCAGGTCCACTGTAACCGCGTCCAGACACTCAACACATTCTGGAACATGATTCAGCACATAGTGCACAGCTTTTAAGATCGTTTCATCAGTCAAGTGGTGATAAGTAAGCTTGAGAGTTTGTTTTTTGAAAATGGCCCGGCATTTTTTCTTCAGTGTGTTTTGTGACTGAGACTCACGGACAATCTTGCAGCAGAAGAGAATAATTTCCGACTTTTTTTGGATTTGTTTCTCATTTTTCAACGAAATGAGAAGTTGCTTCAGGATGGCCTTCGAAGCTGAGACTGAGGAGCAACTAGCAAAAAGTAGTAGCTTTTCATTTTGCTTCAAATTTCTCTGTCGGAAAAGGGACTTCAGTGTTGTTGTAAATAATTCGGTTATTATTCCTCCAGACGTCAGGACATTTTTAAGATATCCACCCATCAGACGTTCCGGATCAGTGATAGAATATGTTTTGGGTGCACCATCTTGCTGGTTTTCATATATTATATTCAGTTGTATTGCATGATTAATTTTGACCTTTTTGAAAACCGCTTCCCGGAATGGCTCTATGATGCCATCTTTTATTAAACGATTGAGTACGATTTTCCCAATTTTATCGCGAAGTTCGTCGTATGTCTTCATGTTGACAGCCAAGCCATTATTCTCAAAGCATTCTTGCACCTTGTGAATAGTTGTTGCATCGAATTTGATCACATTCGAATTTTCAATAAACGTCTCATGAAGAATCTTGAAATAGTTTTCCCCATTTTCAGTGACTGTGAACAGAGTTATGTTTTTACAGTGAGACAGTTGTTCTGTTACTTCTTTAGTTATTTTCACAATGTTCTGATCGTCGACAAGAGGGGAATCTTCAGTAAGGTCGACTGTTATTTCCTTCAAGGAGTTAGCACACTCTGGAATGTGGCTGAGCACATACCATAGAGCCCTAATAATTTCGCTAGTCAGATGCCCATAAGTAAGCTGTAGTTTTTGATTTTTGAAAATCTTCTGACACAACGCTTTCATTTTCCCTTCTGACTGAGACTCATAGATAACTTGGCAGCAGAACAGAATACATTCCATCTTCTTTGGCTCATTGTGTTCACGTTTTAATACAAGCTGCAGCTTCTCCAAAATGATTGGCACGGCTTTATCAGAAGCACTGGCAAAGAGAAGTACCTTTTTAATCGTTGCCAGATCTTGCTGAGATATAAGAGATTTGATCTCCCTTTCCGCTGATTTGGCAGCTTTTTTGTCAGAAGACAAAACATAATCAAGGTACCTGCCTGCAAGATACTCCGGGCAAACTATGGCGTATTTTTGTTCCTGTCTATTAAACGGGCATCCGTCCTCTCGTATTAGGTCGAGTTTGAGTGCATCATCAACATTCACATCCTTAAAATCATTTATGGTGAAGCAGTGTCTGTTGTCCAAAAGACCTTTAAATACGATTTTTCCAATTTCATTGCAGATACTTCGTTGCTTCTTTTCGGAAAGGGAGAGTTTATACTTTATAATATACTGCTGAATCTTGTGGCGTATCATTAGGTCATAGGTGACCGTCTGTGGTTTCCTCTCTGAAAGATCATCGTCTTCATCTTGGAGGATTAGGCCTAACAATGTTGCATTGAAAGGCATTTTGATTAGCGAATCTAACATGTCTTGGCTCAGATAGCGGTGTATATTCTTTTTGGCCGTGTCAATATCAATAGAAGTTGTTGACATAACTTTGACACTCAGCAGCTTTGCGTCGGGACGACTTAGGCTGTTCACTTGAATCTGTTTCTCTGCATATAAGGCTATGTCGTGGATTCTCCATGGCCTCGAAGTGAGGATGATGTGACTTTTGGGAAGGAAATTGTGCCTGATGAGATTAGAAATGTTCCCTTCTGCCGACTGTTTCTCCATGTGTGGGTACTCATCATACCCATCCAAAATAAACAGTGTCCTCTCTTCACATAATTGTATAGCTTGAATTATTGCTTCTTCTGTTAGGTCTTTGTCCAATGGAAGGAGCTGTTTCCTAATTGTACACGCAAGGGGTTCGCCTTCTGGAATCTCACGGAGACTGAGATATATGACCAATACATACTTTGTTAGATTTCCATTTACCCATCTGTCAGCTATATGTTTACAATTCGTGGTCTTTCCGGCACCCGCTTCCCCAAGAATGATGGTCAGTCTACTCTCATTGTCACGAACTAACTCTTCCACGTTGGAGTAATGCGTCCCAGTGTCTGAACCATTTTTTGTTCTTTCACACAAAGCCAAATCTACGTAGACAAGGTGTGTGTCCATTACAACGTCGTTGTGACTTTGTCTTGTAAAGTCGGTCTTTTTGTACGCATGTTGTAATTTTTCTATTAGTTTTTTCCCTGCAAAAACAGTATTCATCATTTAAACATCATGAGCATGGGATCACATTTACTTCATAAATCTAACTTGCTAAGACTAGTTATTTAAAATGAAAAGGCTCAATATTCATTAACTTTAAGTTTGCTTTCCAGAGCTGTTCTTTAGGGATAGTAATGTCGAGCGTTGTCTCTCTGTTCTCCGCGACGTTTCACCTCCCACATGAAGGCGACACGTCGCGAAGGAGAAAGAGGGAACGCTCGAAACGGCTATCCCGAAAGAACAGTTTCGTAAAGCAATTCTCAAACATCGAGCCGTGAATACTGACATCAGTACATTATTAAGTATCAAAGGTGACATACCGTTGTTGCGATCACGAACAATTTTGGCGTCTGGATCGTTAGGAACTACACCCGGATATTTAGCGCCTACATTTTTCAATGCAACATTGACAAACGTCTCAATCTCATCATTTCCTTTTCCCATGATCGTGTCAAGAAGATCATTCATGCGTTTGCTCGGTGGTGTCACACTCTTAAGGTCTTGATATTCACGATGTGTTATTACGTTCATTGACTGCGATACATTTAATATTTCGTCTGGCCACTTCATGAGTTCATCAATTAGATCAAGTTTCGTTATTTTCAAAAACTCATAAGCATTCATTTCGATTGCGTCTTGGATTCTTTCTTGGGATTCTTAAAAGGGATAAAAACATATTTCATATTAACAATGCGCCAACAATCTAATTCTAACCATGAAACACTACTTGTTTGGATAATAATAACTGCTGATTGTATGCAATGTTAAAAACATTATTGCTATGGTCTTAATGCTAAACTGGGGGTCAAGGTAGAAGCGTTCACGTCGCGATCCCTGTCTAGTAATACTTGGTATTACCTGCGAATTCTACCGAACACTTCGAAGCCGAGCTGAAAGACAACGATGTCTAGAAGCTGACCATCGCGCTTCGAAGAATCGCAAAGAAGAAGAATGCTAAACTGAGTAGTAAGGCGGTGCTCATGTCCTGTTTACAGCACTGAGTCAGTGGTGGAAATTCCACATTGCTATTACGGAAACACATTTAAAGAATATCGACCACTGACGTCCCCATAGAGTGTTCATCAAGTCGTTCCTTTGAGTTTATATTTATTTACTTTTCATTGTTGACATGCCGTTCTCTTCGCGGCCCTTGTGCAGCGCTTTGTGACCCTCGGGTGAAAGGCACTATATAAAACGCTATTATTATTACTAGAAGAAAAATAGTCTGAATCAATCACCAAACAAGATTAGAACTCGCAACCTTCCAACTGCGAGCCACTGAACCACCTGGCTAGCTCCGGGTCCTCCGATAATTAACGGAGAAAGATTACAAGAAACTCAGAAAAATATCCTAACGTAGCTTTCGAAAAATCTCTAAATAATGCGGCAGTCGGGGTGTCATTCCAGATTCTGGTCGTGTGACCTGACAACTCTGCAGAGGATTTGGCCAATCAGCTGTAAACTGTTCTCTCGGCTCGGAACCGATTGCATAATCATCGCCATCATACAGAGACTCACACACAGACTCAGAGACTCACAGAGAGACTCAGAGATCCACAGAGATTCACACGGAGACCCATAGACTCAGCCACCCATCAGCTGTCGGCTGTTCTCTCGGCTCGGAGCTGATCGCGTCATCGCCATCTAGCAGTGCTTATAAGAAATAAGCCTGTCCTTCGGCCGCCGACAAAGCCAGTAGTATAATCAACTCACAGCACCAAACATGATGGAATAAGATACAAGTTTTTTTTTACCCTTTTTGGCAATAATACAATCTTAAAACACCAAATAGATATCTTTCACAAAGTGTTCAGTTTGCAAGAAGCCACACATGCTTGTGGCAAAAACATGCCAAAAATTGTTTGCTATTTTAAGACCTTAACACTTGTATTTTTGCCAGAAGGGGTAAAACCTTGTATCTGATGCAGCGGCTACTCTCGGACCAAACATTGCGGTGTCTTCATGGTTTCATGTTCGTTTTTTTTATTATTACGTTTTCATCAAGTAACAAGTATCAGCCGTCGGTTTCTGCAAGTCATTTGTAGAACGACAGTAAACAACGCCGGGGTCTGAGAGAAACGGTATTTCGATTCTCTGTATGTCCTGTACATATGGTAGAGTTGACAAATAAAGTTGAATTGAATTGAATACGGTTCTTGAAGAAAGGTCCGCACAATATGGTGTTCATGTGTTCGTTATCGGTACCCGTATCATCCTGCAGAGGTGTGTGCGGTTTGTTTCCCTCAATTTTTCCAAAGACTGCTCCGGTCTGTGATTGTCAGAAGAATGTCGCCAAACAGGAATACAGTATCGTAACAGCTTGTGGAAGGACACAGAGGCAGGTAACTACTGTACTGTACCAAGAAAAATATGGACATATGGAGTGGAGAAGGAGACACAGGAATGGAGGGGATTGACATCATCCATCCGTCCATTGTCAGAAACCGCTTAATCCTGTACAGGGTCACCAAGACGCACGTTATTCCTGCACCAGAGTAATCACCTTTTCCACTGACCAACCACACACAATATCGCTCATTCAGTCTAGCGTTACCAAGCCTGTGCAGTCCTCGATAACAATGCAGCACAGATCCACAGCAACTGACCTCGGTGCAATTCACTTGAGTCAATTTCCTAGACTCTCCCGTTCACACCCCGTTGACTCTAGATAGATGGCGAACCCTCCTTAACATAATACTTTTAACAATTAATTATTTTAAATTCATAACGCGCACATATTCATTCTATGTCGAAGGTATTAATTCGACGAGAGAACGACTCAGAGGCGTAGCGAGGAAAGCGCAGAGAGGCGGAGCAGGAAGCCAGGCGGTTTGCCGGCGCCATCTTATTGCCACACACGGCTTTCTATGTATTATGAAGTTATTGGCCAATTAATTAATGAATTTGTTTTAAGTTGTGGGAGGAAACCCACGCAGAACATGGAGAGAACACACAAACTCCACACAGAAAGGCGCCAAGGCAGGAATGAAACACCCTGCCGCCCTGTTGGCTCGTAAAACTAAAAACAAATAATTGTTAATTGGCCGATAACATCATACATATCTAGGACGCAGTGTCCGTTATATGTTGGCGGAGGGTAACCGCGTGGATGCCTCCCCGCTCACAATTTATAACGCGTATTGCTACGAAACGATGTGTATGTTTAATCACACATTTCGTTAACTGTGCAGGTTGCAGTGTTTAATAATAATAATAATTTCAATTTATACAGCGCCTTTCACCCGAGGGTCACAAAGCGCTGCACAAGGGCCGCGGAGAGAACGGCATGTCAACAACGACAGAAAATATAGCTAATAAAAACCAACAAGCTAATAAAAACAACAACAAATTTAATGATTAAGGCTGCTTCGAATACGTTAATTTGTAACGCGCGCATATTATTCCCCGGGGGCATCACAAACCCACTGAGCCAGTGGGTTTGTGAGTCGGTGAACAGTGAGGTGTTCTTTTAGTATTTCCCTTTGGCGGTTGGAAAGCCCCTTTGCTATGCAAAGTAGACTGTTCAGTACCACACAATTTCATTAAAATGTCCAATTCTGCTCGGGAAAACTCTTCAGATAAACTTCATAAACAAGCGAACACCTCCAGATAGATGTACCGTGAAGTTAAACTTTGAGACAATCGGTAGTGTACACTAATGTGGATATTACACACTGCTCTTCTGGTTTAATTACAATGTTTAATTGATACGGAAACGGCTATTTTGATCTTAAAAGCAGGCCAAATGTTAAAACAAATTCTTACGTATTTTTATCCAAGCCATGGCCGGTTCAACTATAGTACTAGCTAGGGTTGCCACCTGTCCCGTTTTTTCCGAGGGACGTCCTAATTTTTGACGGGGCAGCTGCGTCCCATCATGGGTATAGCCCTGCCTTGCGCCCTGTGTCTGCCGGGATAGGCTCCGGCTCACTGCAAGCCTCTATAGGATTAAGCGGTTTCTGACAATGGATGGATGGTTTCCTCGAACAAGTAATTATTATTTAGTTTACCCTACAATATGTTCCGGTTCTTTGTGCCTCCGAGGTGGCAACTCTATCTACTGCACATAAAAATGACGTGTATCACAAGTAAATTTTAATCTCCTAGGACTCTTCCACATATACCCAGTATATATGTGAGGAGCCGTGGTGTAGCGGTTAGCGCGCTGCGCTATGAACCTAGTCACCCAAGTGCAATTCCCGCTCATGGCCAACATCAGTGATGATTTTCTGAACCGGGCCTGGGCCTCCCCTAGGTTTACTCAGCCGCAAATGAGTACCTGGTGCCTTTCATTCATTTTCAGAAACCGCTTAATCCTGTACAGGGTCGCGGTGAGCCGGAGCCTATCCCGGCAGACATAGGGCGCAAGGCATGGCTATGTAAAGGTGAGGTTTGACACCAAACCGCAAAGTAGGTGTTTTGCCCTTTTGTCAGGATGGGCCGTCGTGTCCTTTATCACGTTCTAAGATGTAAGACGAACGCCTCGGACACCAGAGCACACGGTGGTCGGTGCGGCCCAGGGCCACCCTCTCGCGGAACAGATGAAGGGCGAGGCGCGGCAGTTGCAAGAGGTTGAACCAGTCGTTTATTTCACCAAAGCAGAGTCGTCCAATTTTCACCAAACACGGAGTGACGTTCCGTTACCAGCACAAGACTTCCCGCAACGACGCAGCAGTCTATCAGTATGACTGCTCGTTTGCTCAGCTTGCTCACTCATCGAGCTCCTCGGCTCGATGGCACGACTTTTGGTTACTATCCAGCAGTGGAGCGCCGCAGCGCGCGCACCGCGCTAACTCCTCAGCTCAAAGGTACGACTGTTGGTTACTATCTAGCAGTGGAGCGCCGCAGCGCGCGCTCCACGCTAACTGCTCACAGGTACGCGCTGGCCGGGGGCTATCTAGCAGTGGAGCGCCGCAGCGCGCGCACCGCGCTAACTCCTCACAGATACGCTGGCTGGCCGGGGGCGCCGTGCAAAGCACGGCCCCCCCAGCCAGTGGACTCACAAATCAACACTCTCCTAGCAAAGCGTCTCTCTGAATGTCCTCTCTCGTACAGTCTCCTCTCTCGTACAGTCTCCTCTCCCCCTCGCTATGTCCTGTCTCTCCCCGTCTCACTCTAGCTGCAGTCTCTTTATCCTTTGACTTATCATGCAAACCGATCTCTCCCTTCCTCCAAGGGAGCGTGTTATCCTATCTCCAATCTTCGGCTAAACCTAAGACAATGGAGCCCTTCCCAGCTAATCTCTTGAGTAAACAGTACACGCGGAGCAAGTCTTAATCCGTCCGTTGGTAATTAACTCTCCAGACTATACGGCGCCTCGATTTAGCCCTCCGCCGGTGGACTCCGCGCGTGGTGGACACTCACAAAGTCGGCCCCCCCGAACTACTGGTCAATTCGAGGGCATTACAGCTATACCAAGGACGGGACGCCAGTCCATCACAGGGCACCGGGGGCAATTTAGTCCGCAGGCCAATTCACCTATGCATGTTTTTGGACTGTGGGAGGAAACCGGAGCGCCCGGCGAAAACCCACGCGGACACGGGGAGAACATGCAAACTCCACACAGAAAGGCACCCCGAGCCGAGATTCGAACCCGGGGTTTCTTGCTGTGAGGCGGAAGCGCTACCCACTACGCCACCGTGCCGCCCGAGTACCTGGTGCCGTGGTGTGTAAACATCACCACGGGGAGACAATGGCGGCCAGGCGTGGTGCTGGCCACCCACCCCTTGTATGCCATTCCGGCCCTCACATGTGCTACTCGGTAACAGCACTTAACCCTAGTCTGTTAAAAGTTCTACTGGGGTATTTTTCTATAAAAGAGTACAGCATGTAGGGTAGTAGAGTACTAGTACTAGGACCTACTCTACTACCGTAGTTGTAGCTTTAATAAGTCTAACATACCGCATGGACGATTCACAATTACAGCTGATTTTCAAAAACAACTTGACAGCACAATCATTTACTTCAGACAGCCCAGATATACAAAAAGTCATAGCACATTTAAAGATATTGTGTTTTATGAGCAATATGAAGCACCACTTACCTAGTATCAGAGGTCACAAACGGACAGTATGCTTTTGAGTACCTTCAAATGAAGCAGTTCCTTCCACAATGAGCTTGATAGATTCGTTCCAACAAAGTGGAAGTTGGCGTTTTTCTGGAGTTCTCACAAACGCCCACTGAACACTTGTTGACGTCAGTAAAACGTAACAAAAATCAGGGCAGTATATTCAATGCGGTGTTCCACCTGCTAAGAGTGAGATGCATTGTCATTCAGTTCTTCATACCATTGATGAAAGAGGAACAACGATGATTTTACAATGAGGATCCCCGAAGGCCGGCCGATTGGCCGAGCGTCATTCGCCATTTAGTCTCGTCTCGTGTACAAGAATGCTTGTTTACTGTTTGGTGCTCTGTCATAAAATCAGTCTATGAAATGTGAGATTAAAATTGAAGTCCATTATTGGAACAGTCCATTATTATTGTGAGGAGTCAGTGCTATTTAATCAGTGTGTGGGGGGGCCTCATCATTAAAACATTTCTGGGCCCCCAGAAACACTAAGACCACCCCTAGTCACAGAGAAAATGAGTGGTTAGAGTGTCGTAATTCCATTCAAGAGTGGGTTCCTTTTTGTAGTCTCGTTTGTACTGTCTGGGTTTTTTTTGTCTCAATCCAACATTGTTGTTCTCTATATTAGTCGAGTAATGATAATGACGATAACAGCGAATTGCTACCAATAGCTGGTCTTTCGGGAGAGCCGTGTCGAGCGTTCCTCCTCTCTCCATCACGACGTTTAGGTATCTCACGCGAGACACATCATCACACTACATCATTGCAATAATACACAATATCTCGTCAACCCCGAATACCTTGCCAACCGAGTCACACCATTCATCGTACCACGCTCACCCACCCACCCAGTCACCCGCTCGCCCACCCACCTTGTCACCAATTCACACCTCTCACCACAACACGCTCAAGCCCTCTCAGCAGCTCCTCGCAACAGTCACTCAGCATCGCTCGCTCGAAATCAAAACAATAAAACAGAACGACGCGTCTCCATGTCCGCAACCACAACCAGGAACAGCCCTCGCCTTGCATCTTCCGACAGACCGCCACAACTTCCGAGATTCAAAAAACGGCTCAAACAACCTCTCTCGTCAGGCTTTCCCACACCGAGCTCGGCTTCGCGCCCCAGCGTCTGTGTTTCGTCTCCCGACACCAAACTGTGGTGCACTCCCGTCGTCCCGATCCCTGACGACGTCTGCTCGTGCACCTCGTCAGGTCTCGCCGATTCTGTCCGCAGCGTGTCAGGAGATGCCGATTCTTCTCCGCTTGCAATTTTCGCTCGGGGGTCTTTCTGTGTGGAGTTTGCATGTTCTCCCCGTGTCCGCGTGGGATTTCGCCGGGCACTCCGGTTTCCTCCCAGGTTAATTGGCCTAGTGAGTAAATCGCCCTAGGTGCCCTGCGATGGACTGGCGTCCCATCCACGGTATACCACTGCCTTGCGCCCTGTGTCTGCCGGGATAGGCTCCGGCTCACCGGGGTGTTTGTAGTGACTTATATGCCATAGGGCTGGAGTCCACAAAAACAGGGAGACACTCTGGGTATTGTTTATCAGTACCCGCTTAAACCTGTAAATTATTGTGGTGAGCCGGAGCCTAGCATAGCGGGTAACGCTGCCCGCTGCATAGCGGATGGTACTACATTAGTACCCGCATTTCCTCATAGTATTGGGAATTCCTACAGTATTGTACCATCACAGACTCTAAGGGTTTGAGAACCACTAGCGAGAGAAACATCCCAAGCTACAGTTACTTTTGACTGCACCCCTTTTGAGTGCATATCAATAACCTAGTTTCCAAAAGACAAGGTGTATATGCTGAACACAAACGCACAGCGCATAAGCCAGAACATTTAATCACGGTAGATAATTATACACAAATGTACAGACCGAACATATCAATTATATTTTTGTCAACAAATTCATAATCATTACAACGTCCAAAAAATGTACGCAATTTTGATTTACGTCTTAACATTTTACGGGCGCCAATGGCAACCAGCTTCATCATTGAGAAGAATCATTTTACACGGCGCAACAAGACGGCGCGGCTTCTAAATTAGCAACGTTTATCTATAGTTCCGCAAGTAAATGAGACGGTGAGGCTGAAACTTCTCACGGCACAGCGGGCACTCCGCCTGGAAAACAAAACACGCCAAAGGGTCATTTACTGTCACAGGACATTACTGTAACAGTGTCACGAGCCTGAACCAGGAAAAACTACTCGGCTACATATTTTGGTAAAACATTAATTATAATGTGCTGTGAAGAAGGTCGATTACCTGAAATGTCTACTAGAAAATATCCTTTTAAGGCCAGTGTTGCTGGGGATGTGTTGAGTGTTCGTGTTAGTACATGTGGCAGGGTGTGGGCAGTGGTAAACATCTGCGCATCACAGAGAGAAAGGTCTTGCCCGAGGTGGTTCGATTTCCGTCTCCAGGACCTTTCTGTGTGGAGTTTGTGTTCTACCACTGTTCTGCGTGGGTTTCATTTGGTTTCCTCCCACAAGTAAAAAAAAACACTCGTTAATTAATTGGCCGATTACATCATAATATACAGGATGCAGTGTGTGGCAATGTTGGCGCCGACAAACCGCCTGGCTGCCTCCTCCGCCTCTCTGCGGGTTCCTCGTGCCTCTGAGTTGTTTTCTCTTGGAATTAATACCTTCACCACTGAATTAATATGTCTGCGTTATAAATATCAATTATTACAACTAGCAGAGTACCCATCCTATGGGCAATCTTGTTCCGAGCATAAAACACGTTCTTCGGACACCATTTGCTGTTGACGATTTGTGCCGACATAACCGCTTGGACCGGGATTTTTCTACGTCCTTTTGGGTATATTTTTGACTCTTTGAAGTTTCAGAAGAATAAATAAGCGGGAAGTAAAGTTGAAATAAGACAAAAGCCTCGGTGTTGTGCAGAATTTGCGCTTATGAAGAATTCAAACCCGGTACCCTCAGTGTGCGTACATACAAACACTTCCTTCATTATATATAGATTACACTTCCTTCATTATAAATAGATTACACTTCCTTCATTATATATAGATTACACTGTGTACAAGGCCAGAGGTTACACTGATACTGGGACTGTGCATAACATGTGGAGGAGATTATAGGGTTGGTACTAACCCTGCACCATCCTCTAAATCCTCCAAATGTAACCTAAGGCGTCATTTCACATAGAAAACATGTACTAATTGGTGAACAGTGAGACCTAGACTATGGTTGGTCTTGGGAATAGAATTTGACAGCGGCAGCCATAATAATAATAGCATTTTATAGAGCGCCTTTATGACCCGAGGGTCATAAAGCGCTGCACAAGGGCCGCGAAGAGAACGGCTTGTCAACAACGAAAGAAAAAACAACCAATAAAAAACCAAAGCAACCGAAAACAACCATAGACAACTGTGGACCGGTGTCGTCCTCCTCAGCACAGTATAGTCACAAACTCTCACCGCTGAAAAGTCACCATTGCTAAAAATGTGTTACTTTAGCGCATTGTGACTAAACCCGGCAGTAAAAAAAGACCTGCACGCAAACTGTTATTTGAAATCACAGCCGTTTGTGGGTTAAGTGCTGGGCTATAGCGCCACCTAGCTGGTATATATTGGGGTCACTTTTACAATAATCAAAGTAGAACTGGACCGATTTTCTAAGAGCACGCCCCGCCCCCCTTTAAACCAGAAAATAAATACGCGAAGTCCCCTTCTAATATCCATCTCTCCACGTAAAAAAATAATAAAGGTATTTTGTACACGACCGATCAGCTAATTGGTCACGTACTCTGTGCCGTGCCGCCCTTCATAGGCCCTAACAACTAACGACCCTTGCCCCCAACAGTCCGTTAAGGCTACACCGGAGGGGGGTATCTTTGTTTTTGGCGGTGTCGAGCCGTGCCTTGGTGCCGGCCCACTCGGTGATGCAGGCCCAGCAGAAGAGGTGTCCGCAGGGCGTGGCGGTGGCGTGCCGGCGCGGCTCCAGGCACAGCGAGCACCGGCTGCCGCTCCCCCTCGCACCGTCGCTGCCGGGGTCATGAGACGGGACGACGCTCGAGCCGGGGGTCACCGCGGGGCGCCGGCGCGTGGCGGCTGCGCGAGTGTGGCACCGATAGAATTGTCGTCGTCGACGAAACACAACGGTGAAGCTCGAGATGTCACCGTGGCCAAATTTGTCGTTGCAGCGGCACCTCGACAACGGTTTCTGCCGTCCACCAATCACCCGGCCGGTTTCCCCCCAATCGCTCAATCAACCTCTAAAGCTCGCAAGGGGGGTGAGGGCTCACTATCTCTGTGGGATCAAGTTAGAAGCGTTCACGTCGCGATCCCCGTCAAGTAATGCTTGGAATTACCTGCAAATTCTACCGAACACTTCAAAGCCAAGGAGAAGTGTGTAAAGAAATGGGAAACCGTCGCGTAACCATCACGCTTCGAAGAATCGAAAAGACGAAGAAGAAGCGTTCCCCCCCGCGCGTCGCCGGCACCTGCGAGCGTCGCCGTGCGGGGAGTGCGGCTCCGCGCGCTGGATCTCCCCGTCGCGCCGGGGCCGGGCGGCGGAGCGAGCCAGGGCGGCGCGACGCACGCACAGCGCCAGCGTGCCGGCCAGCTGCACGAGCGACAGGGCGCCCAGCAAGCGGTAGGCCCGGTGCATGGCCGCGTCCTCCTGCGGGTAGCCCCGCACCAGCACCTGCCGCGCGTTGGGATAAAGTGTAAAAAAAAAAATGTCCCCATCCAAATTCAACTTTATTCAATTCAACTTTATTGTCAATCTGTCATATGTACAGGACATATCCATCCATCCATTTTCTGAAACCGCTTAATCCCGTACAGGGTCGCGGTGAGCTGGAGCCTATCCCGGTAGACACAGGGCGCAAGGCAGGGGGATACCGAGAATGAGACGCCAGTCACTCACAGGGCACCCTGGGCAATTTAGTCCACAGGCCAATTAACCTATACAGCAGCATGTCTTTGGACTGTGAGAGGAAAACGGAGTGCCCGGCGAAAACCCATGTAGACACGGAGATAACACACAAACTTTGCACAGAAAGACACCCGAACCGGGCACTGAACGCAGGCCTTCTTGCTGCGAGGCGAGTGTTACCACTGCACCGCCGTGCAGTCAATACGGGCGAGTGCGGTGGCCTGCGGTCACAGCACGGAGCCCGCACCCCCGAGAACCCGGTCCGAACCTATCGCAGCTACCCTGAACCGGTAACCAATCAAACTACCCGGCGCAATACGCGGGCGGCACTCACGTATCGGATGCCCGCGACCCTCTTCGCGAGGTCGTAGAAAACTCCGCGGATGTAGAACAGGGACACGTGCAGGCGGTGCAGGAACGCGAGCGCCTGTCGCGTCGTCTGCACGGCGCGCAGCAGCCTCTGCTTGTCCTGCACTTCCCCCAGCCTCCTGTGCAGCTGAAGCGACGCCTCGGCGAGCAGCTCCCGCGCGCGACGAGCGGCGTCGGCGATCGCGCTCCGCAGCCGACGCAGCGGTGGTTCGTCGCCGCCGGCAACGCGGAGGTGGCTCTCGTCGTCGAGCGAGAAGGTCGACGACGCTTGGGAGAGCCGGCGCTCGCCCCGCTGCCGGAGCTGCGCGTTGTTCTGCGGGAGAGCGATCGGAGACGGGGCCGCGATTCGCCGGGAGGTACCGCGTGGCCGCGGAGGGCAGCGACACTGCCACGCCAGCAAGAAGTTCCCCCGGGGTTCGCGTCCTGGCCTCGGGTGGCTTTCCGTGTGGAGTTTGCATGTTCTCCCCGTGTGTGCGTGTGCGTGTTATCGCCAGTTACTCCGGTATCCTCCCATAGTCCAAAGACATGCTGTCTCGGTTAATTGGCCTGGTGACTAAATTATTCGATTGGCATTGAATGAATGGTACAGGCCTGCTTGCGCAGCGTCTGCCGGGATAGGCTCTGGCTCGCCGCGACCCTGTACAGGATTAAGCAGTTTCTGACAATGAGATGAGATGAGCTATCCACGGCATAGTAATCGATCTCAGGAGGCCTCCACTCCCGACGTGATTTCCGTCCCGCGGGCAAGGCGGTCGGTGTGTGTCGCGGCGGTCGGGTGTGTCGCGGCGGCGTGCGGCACCTCGGCTTGCTGGATGGCGTGCTCCAGGCGCACCAGCGTTCGCTCCAGCAGGTACGGGAGCGCGGCGCGCAGGAGCACGTACAGTACGCGTCGCGTCGCCGAGGGGACGCGACGGCCGCTGCCGTCCACCTGCACCGCGTTCACGTACTCCTCGCCCAGAGTCTGGAAGCCTGCGCCCGGCGGGTTTCGCGTTCGGCGGGAGGCATCGCAGGCAGCCGGGATAAAGCGAACGAAGCAGACGTCGGTGGAAGGCTGACGGACAACGCCGTTGCAAACAGCGCGTCCGAAGTAACGGGTCAAGAATTTCAAGCACTATACGACAGACTGCATCTGAGAATGCAAGCAGCCTGGTTTGGAGTATGTGGGGGGTAACTAATTGGAGGTGGGGGTAAGCCGGCGCCAACATTTGCCAGACTTTGTGTCTTCCATATATTAAGATGTGATTGGCCAAACATCCATGGCCCAACAGCTCAAAAGGCCTAGAGACTTGAAAATGTAGTGCCCCTCAAAAGTTGCAGGTGTCAAGTGAATCACAACATGAATCAACAACAATACATTGCCTCATGTGGTCTGATGCAATGTTCTGATTGTAACCGTAGTATATTTCTTTCGATGTTCATTGGAAAGACAATTTAATCACTGGTACCTGAAAGCGTTGTGAGACCGAGGTACGCGACGTCAGCCAAAAGCTCCAGCTCTCGCCTCCACTGGAGCCATTTTCTTGCTCCTGTAATGCATCATACAAGCGATATTGTCACGATATTGCTCTTTGTAAACGTACAGAGTTCGGAAAACAGATTGGAAGAATGGCACTCCTACCTCATATCACATGTAAATATATATCATTCACAAACATTACACAGACAATGTCAGCAGGCTTTCAGAACACGTATCGTAATGTGAAACCATCGTAGGGTGAGACTAATAATACCTTAGTAAAAGAAGAGCAGCACACACGTGTTTAGTAAGAACTGAGATGTAAACACTAAGAACTGAGATCTTCTTCTTTGCGATTCTTCAAAGCACGATGGTCAGGCTCTGGACATCGTTGTCTTTCAGCTCGGCCTCGAAGTGTTTGGTAGAATTTGCAGGCAATACCAAGTATTACCTGACAGGGATCGCGACGCGAACGCTTCTACCTTGAGATGAGATGTAAACACTAAGATGTAAACACTAAAAAGCGCTATTGGCTGAGAAGCTACCCAAGTGAGTGAGTTTGCCATATCGTACCCACAAGCAGCTGGAAGACATCCGCCAGGCTACCCTTGATCACGTTGCTGTAAAACTCGTCCTTTTGTGCCGCACGGATGATCTCGGGCTGCCGAGCCGGGAATACAGACATCCTGACGAATCGGCGCGGAGCACTGCCTCCTTAGGCTGTGGCTTGAAGCAGGCGCTCCAGGGGACTTGATATCCAGGGCTCAATTCTCATTCCGGCCGGCAGGAGGGGTCTTGTAGCTGAGAGCGTGGAGGGACGACCTAAACGAGCGATGCAAGTGACATACATACACACGTCAAGACTGTAACAACGCACGTTCTTTATGTAAACAGGCATAGCTCGTATAGCCATGGGGGTCGGGGGGCGTTGCTGGTTAACGGGCCCCTATAGCAATGGTAACACGGTGGCGCAGTGAGTATTGCTGCTGCCTCAAGCAAGAAGCACCAGGGTTCGATTCCCGGCTCGGGTACAATTTCTGTGTTAAGAAGTTTGCATGTTTTCCCCGTGTACATGTGGGTATTCGCCGGGTACTCCAGTTTCCTCCCGCAGTCTAAAGACAATGCTGAGGAGACCTGCCTTATTAAAGTACATCATTGCAGCTGTGCCAAAGTCCCCAAACGCATATAAGTATTGGTCATCGCGTAAGTATTGAACTAAAGTAATTTGAATGGGCATTTGAAACGTTGTCTACTGAAAGCTAGGCAATACGTAAGCAAAGGACATGCAAGGCACTAAACAGGAAATGTACTAATAAAAACAAAGAGACACGATTATCAACGTGCAAACAACAACAAATGACAGCACAGGGCACTTCGCGCCCGAGTAATAACTCCACACTTAATACCACTAAACGTAAACGTGTAAAAGTTAACATACATATATCGACTCACAAACTGCATTGCAAGTACAGTAATAATAATAATAATCTACTTTTGTAACGCGCGCATTTTCTCCGGGCGCGTTGCACCCGTTGATTCGGAGGCGCGGAGCCCTGCTCAGTCGCTTTGTTGTGAGTCGGTGAAAAGGTGACTTTTTAAGAGTTTTTTTGAAGGCTGTAGGGGACTGTGTTTGACGCAATAGGTGTGGCTACAGGCTGTTCCAGGTTGTGGGTGCCGCGACCGAGAATCGGCGTTTCGCGAAGGTTGTGCGTGAACGCGGTGTGTGGAGTAGGTGCTGTGATGAGCTGCGCAGAGTACGGGATTGTGTTGATGCGAGTGGCCGGAGTAGTGATGCGAGGCATTTAGGGTTTCCTGTGTGGATAACGCGGTGGCAAATTATTGCAGTTGTGTACGCGATGCGTTTGTGGATGGGTAGCCAGTGTAGAGTCTCCATGCATTTTGTGGTTGGTTGGTCGCACGCTTTGATGTTGAGGACTACACATGCTAGGTTGTTCGGAAGACGTTGCAGTTTGGCGCTTTGTTGTTTCGTGATTCCCGTGAGCATTCCGCTGCAGTAGTCAAAGCGGCTGGCGATGAGGGTGCAGGCGATAGTCTGTGCTGTTTGCGTAGAGCTTAGTGGACGAATTTGCCAAAGTGCTCGAATGTGGCAAGTCGCAGGATACAATGAATACAACTGTACAGTACAGTACCCACACCGCCACACTTAGCGGGCGGGTTAAATCGGCGACTCTTGCTCACGAAACAGCGGACACAGCCGAGTTATAAACAATGTTGTACGAGTAATAATGGATAACATTATTAAGATGGACTGGCGTCCCGTCCTTGGTATAGCCATGCCTTGCGCCCTATGTCTGCCGGGATAGGCTCCGGCTCACCGCGACCCTGTACAGGATTAAGCGGTTTCTGAAAATGAATGAATGAATGAATTATTAAGAAGACAGTGTTACCAGAGCAAGGGTCGCGATTACACAGGCAGAGCAGGCCGCTGGTGACGCGTGGTCTCCGACGATCGCTTCCGGCGCGGCCGTGATGACGTCGCGTCCGTGGTCGGCGTTCTAGCAACGAGCGAGCGACACACAATCAACACTTCAGGTTTGTCTACTAACAATTCAATATGGGGGTAAGATTGCCTGGGAACGGCTAGGAATCCCCCGGGAAGAGCTGGAGTCTGTTGCTGAGGAAAGGGATGTCTGGTCCACTCTCCTTGGACTGCTGTCACCGCGACCCTCACCAGGACAAGCGGTTTAGAAAATGGATGGATGGATGGATATCCAACCCATCCATACGTTTTCATAAACCGCTCAATCCCGTGGACAGGCTCGCGGTGAGTCGGAACCTATCCCGGCAGACACGGGGCGCAAGGCACGGGAACACCGAGGATGGGGACGCCAGTCCATCGCAGGGCGCCTGGGGAAATTTAAGTCAGTACGCCTATTAACACGGCGGCATGTCTTTGGACGGTGGGAGGAAACCGGAGTGCCCGGCGAAAACCCACGCGGACACGGGCAGAACATGGAAACTTCTGCTGTGATATTAAACTTCTGTCTATCTTAGTTGCGAGCGCTCTACTATTGCTAGGGTTCCGATGACGACCCCGCCAGCCGGTGACATCACCGGGGTCACGGCCGGGGTTGTACACACGTGCGTGGAGCCTTAGAGGTACTGTAAGCCCGTTTCAGTCTCGCTTTCTCTCGCTTTCGCTCCCTGCAATTATAACCGTAACCGTATCAGAGCGTGGCGTTGCTTGTGATCGTCTCGTAGAGAAGGTACCGTCTGTGTAAAGGTTAAGGATCCGGAGCGTTACGTCGCGTGTGCGCTTGGAAGGCAGGGTCCTAGCTTAGGCCCGAAGCTTTGTTGCAATGCGAGTTATTCAAGGTCGAATTTGTGAGTCGTTATTATAACGCGTGTGTGTCCCTTTTTTGAGTGAGTGTACTCACTCGTGTCTGCACTAGCAGCTGTGGTACATCCCTGCGCGGTGGTTAAGAATAATGAGGAAGCTGCCCGGTACACCCCGTCCAGTATTACCCGCCGACCGGGAAGATGGAGCGTTGAAATCAGCCCGTGCACAGATGCTGGGTGGATCATTACGCATCGCAGGATCGCCAGAGATAGCGGCCAGCGAGCCCCTATATCCAGCAGTGGATTTGACAAGTCTTGTGTACTGTACAGTATAAGCCAAAGTGCTTTCGAGCACTTTGGCAAATTCGTCCACTAATTTCTACACAAACAGCACAGACCTTCGCCTGCACCCTCATCGCCAGTCGCTTTGACTACTGCAACGGAATACTCACGGGAATCACGAAACAACAGAGCGCCAAACTGCATCGTTTTCAGAACAACCTAGCATGTGCAACCAACCAACCACAACATGCATGGAGACTCTACACTGGCTACCCATCCACAAACGCATCGCGTACAAAACTGCAATAACTTGCCACCGCGCTATCCACACAGGACACCCTAAATACCTCGCATCGCTACTCCGGCCACTCGCATCAACACAATCCCGTACTCTGCGCAG